>JABFPN010007081.1:0-10756 GCA_022817305.1 Leptoteleia sp. ZL-2020
GAATCAAATTATACTTCCGTGTCCATAGAATAGCGCTCTGGTCCGCAGATCATAAAATATAAATTATTTAAATTTTTATTACAAAAAACACTAACTCCGTGACAGCAGACGTGATACATCACCTTAATTTAAAATAATACTAATAATTATTTTGTAAAGTAATGACCAGACAGCTATTCTTTATTACCGGGAGAATATTAATGCCTATATAAACATAATTATGGAAGTTTGGGTTAAATAATTTGGTATTTTAGTAATAAACTAATTTGAAAACTGAAAGTCTCTAATACACTTATTAGGAATTCTAAATGGCTGTTATGGAATTTCTTTATCCAATAGGCCAATAATCTACAACAATAACAACAACAACAATATAAACATAATTATTGAAGAAGGCTAAAGAAAAGCAGTGTGAATTAAGATTTTTACTGACATTTCGTATATTTCGTAAAACCAGTTCATACCGTGTTTTTAAGAGGAACCTGGAGGAACCCGTGGAGAATCTCTGGAAGATTTTAGGGACGTAAACGGCGGAGGAATCTTCAAAGGAATCTGTAAAAGAACTTATGACTGATCCGTCAGAGGATATTGCGAAGGTATTGTTTACAGGGAAGAATCCAACACGGTTCTTACAAAACATTCCAACGAAGCGTCTTATAAAATATTTATAAGATTTTAATGGTTATGTTTTACTTGCAATGTTTTATTAATTAGTAAATGTAAACATTCTTTATATTTTTTTTAACTTAAAAAGTTTATTTATTATGGTACAATAAACTTTGTGTCAAATAAATAAACAACGAATAATAGTTATAATATTTCTTTAGGAGACATTAAATAAACACAATTTGTTTCAGATATAACAATGGACGCAAATCCTAGCAGCGATCAAGTAATATTTGCGACAGGTGGTTATGATCACACAATTAAATTATGGCAAGCTAATACAGGAGTGTGTCAACGTTCCTGTTATCATATAGATTCGGTATGTATATTAAGAAATTTATAATGTTTATAACTTTTATTGGACAAAGTTTATTTATTTTCACATGAAAAAATATGGATTTTTTATTTTTTAATTGTTTAAAATTCATTTTTAGCAAGTGAATGCGTTGGAAATTACCCCTGACAAATTATTATTAGCTGCGGCGGGTTATCAATACATCCGAATGTATGATCTTGCAACCAATACTGCTAATCCTGTAGCTACATATGATGGAGTCCTAAAGAATGTGACTAGTGTTGGTTTTCAGGTGAGATTTGTGCAAACCTTTGCCATATAATAATAATTACTTAATAGATTTGCAGTAAATTTTTGTAGGAGGATGGAAAATGGATGTATTCCGGTGGAGATGATTGTTATGCAAGGATATGGGATACGAGGCATGTATTAAAAATAAAACATTGCGTTTTTAAAAATAAAACAGCCTCCTGCTGTTATACATAGTATTAATATAATTATTTACCCGCAGAGCAAATACTGTTCAATGTAAAAGATTGTTTCAAATACCTTCGCCAGTTAATTGTTTGGATTTACATCCCAATCAAGTAGAACTTTTTATTGGAGATCAAAATGGGAATATACATTTGTGGGATTTACGATCGGATTATAATCAAATTATTGCTGTATGTATATTATTATTATTATTATTATTATGTATATTATTATGTAATGATATTACCATTGCCTCCCCCTTCCATGACATGTATTTACATTTTTTTTAAGTAATTTAATTATTGGCAAGAAGAATAATAAATAAATAATAATTTCTAATAAATAATTTTATTTTATTAAAAAATGAATTAAAAATTGAAGTTAATTATAATTTAAATGAATAGTATAAATAATTATATTCAATTACATTTTGTATTTTGAATTTGGATGTTTATTTAAATGCTAAAATAAAATTTGATATATTCAGACACCAGAACCAGAAGCATCGATACAAGACCTTGTTATTGATAATGAGGGTACAAGCATGGCAGCTGTAACCAACAAAGGTTCTTGCTTTATTTGGGCTCTCTCAGTAGGGTCAGGCGATGAGAATACAAAAATAACTCCTAAACATAAAATTGAAGCACATAAAAGATACGCACTTCGATGTAGATTCAGCCCGGATTCGACGTAATTTACATTAATTTACTATCATCTTTTATCACCTTTTTGTATTTTTATTAAAAAATTAAGAATATATTTTTTTCAGTCTATTAGCAACAACATCTGCAGATCAAACTTGCAGCATCTGGAACACAGCTGATTATTCTAAAGCGCAAGTTTTGGTACACGAAGCAAAACGTTGGGTTTGGGATGCGACATTTACAAGTGATTCTCAATACATTTTTACAGGTAACATAAATAATTACCTTTAAATTAATGAGCAAATTAAAATATTTAAATAATTAAACTATGATTTTAAAATTAAATTTAATTTCAATTAAATATTATACGTTAAACCTACATCTTGCTTAAAATTAATAAATTTGTAATTTTTAAATTAAACTTATAAAAAATAATACAGTAAAGCTTATTGACTGTTCAGCGGCCTCAGATGGACTTGCCAGATTATGGAAAATAGCATCAGGAACTGTTGAAAAAGAATATAAAGGCCATCAAAAAGCTGTCACTGCTCTTGCATTTCGAGATACGCCAAAAAATTGAAATTATAATAAGGAAGTACTGCTTCTTCATTTATTAAATTTTATTTGTTTTGTAAATATATATTTGTATATATATTTATATATATATATATTAATACGCATATATCATATATTCATACCGTATCCATAGACACAATAACGCTTACGTTAAATCATTGGAAAATAAAAAAAACAACAATTATTACTCAAAGTACTTTTTGACTGTAATAACATCTTTGGCTTTCACACAATACAGCACATATCCAACAAACATTTACAACTTATTCTAAGTACTGCAAAAAGAGTAAAATTACATAATACACCTTAAAATAAGTCTATCTGTGTTTCAACGAACATTTGCAATTATTAGATTTTCATAACATTGGATTTAGTTTTATATATATCTACTGGACTTTATATTTTATCTTTGTGAATTTATTTCGTCCAAAACAGTATTTTTGTGCTAATCTTATTTTATACTGATCATAATTCTCTGCCACTTTATTTAACGTAAAATAACATCACGTGGCATTTTTATTTGCTTCACTTTCATATGATAGGCAATCGATCAACTTCGCCTATCTCTGTTATTGTTTCATTATCCATTGTGTAGCTTAACATAAATTTTAAAGACAAGGGCTCCTGTAAAATATTATTTAAGTTGTATAATAAATATTTTTATCTTAATACATAAAGAAAGGTTTATTTTACCTTATATGGATTAGCAATTAGTATAATTTGTGTGATAGCGGATGGTGGTAAAAATGGATTGTGAGCTGGCAATTCAGTCCCAGATGGCGGTTGTAATCTACATTTACATCTCTACAAAAAACAAAATGTTTTTTCTTTCTCATTTTCATTTTCAATGTAATGAAGTAGTGTATTTACCATTCTATTTTATATATAAACTTACCTCAGGCACAACAGCTTGAAATAAATAATTGTTAAGTGATTTACTGTTTTTGCTCATTGTTGTTACAACTATCACAGATACATCTGGTCTTGGACTATCTGCAGCGAAATGCAATACTACAGTTATACCATTTTTTTCTTCTATAACCGTCAATGGGGGAATAATGCCTGTAATAGAGACGTATATTAACAATAATTACTGAAAATTAAACAGAACGTCTAAGCCTTCATTTTAAATATTAAAATCAAATACCAGGTTTAATATTTTCTAGTGTAACATGAATGTCAGCAAGTGGTTTAATTTCAATTACATTTCCAATAGATATTAATGGTTCATCATTTTCTTCAGCTTTTATTTTTCCATTAAAAGAAATTTTGTTCGCGTCGCATTGCAGTTCGTTATTCTCTTCTAATTGCTTAAATGAACCTGTTTGCTTTTTTTCTGTACCATCTACAAATTTTTCTTTCGACCATGCACTTGATAAGGTACAATGTTTAGTTGCTTCAGGTTCGTCCACCTTTTTCATGCTTGCACTCAGTGTATTATTCAGATTACAACTTAATTGGTTATTAATTTTTGGCTGTTCTATTTGTTTTTTGAAATCAGTATAGGGTTTTTGATTATTACATTTATCTGACATTATCCATCCTTTGCTTATATTAAATTGCAAGCTATTATCTGCAGTTGAATTGGAACCCATGGCCTTTATTGCATTATTCATAGGTAAAGAAGCCTCATTTTTGCTGGAAAATAATTTGAAATATGAAATAAATAAAAATAACACAATTCAGATTAAGAAGACCAAAGCAATGCGATCGCGTCAAAAATGCGAGGTAATATAAGATAAATTTCATACTAAAATATAAATAGTACCTTTTGTCCGAAAATCCATTTATAGATACGGAAGACAAAGATTCTTTTAAAAGTAATTCCCCTAACTCATTTAATTCTTCTAGTGCTTTTGCTTTGCTGTCAATCGGCACTGGAGTACTAACAGCTTCGGCTGTAATAAATACATTTCATTGTAACTTTTATCTTTCAAAATTTTTTATTAAAATTGTATTGTCATTATTAATACGAACGTTCTTTAGTTGTTGAAATAATTGATGGTTGCATAATGTCAACGTTGCTCATTAAAAGCGGCGAATCAGGTACTGATGAAGAAGAATGTGAATTTTCTAAAGATGTAAATATGTCTTGAAGTACTTCCATATCAGACTTTGTATTATTCGTCGAAGTTTGATTTGTTTCCAATGAATTGGTAACTTTATTTTCATTCGAGGCGAAATTAGTGTTAGGAGAAGTAACTTCAATAGGATTCAAAAAGTCTAGTAACGATGGACCATTTGCTGTATTTGACTTTTTTTGTTGGTTTTTAGATCGCCCCAAAATAAATATTCTTGCATACTTTTCAACAATTTGGCCTAAGGCATCATTAGCCGCTAAGACTTCACCTAAAACAAATATATGAAATAAAATTTGCACATCAAAAGAAAATATTTCACTAAAATTTGAATAAATACTTACTTAACATTTCTTCGTTGCAATCCAATTCATTTGCCAATACTATAACTGTAGGTTTTAATCGTTCGCAAGATTCATAAAGTTCTGTTATGAGTTCAAAATCATCCGATGAAGATTCTCCAATATTGTAAGAATCTAGCATATCTGATAATAATTTGACATTGTTATGGAACTGAGTAACTTTATTAGAAACTTGCATCATTCTATTTTCGTCCTGCAAAATGCATGTAATTTTATTATTTTTTCATAAACTTGTCATAATATTTAGTAAAATAATTGATTCTATCTGAGTGCTTCAGACTGATTTTCAGTCTGAGTGAAATATTGGCAGCGATGCGTTGATAATTTAATTTCAATTATTGTGTATTGTTACCAATATATGCTAATGAAAAACTAATGAAATATATTTGTATATATACAAGAATTGCTTGTTTAAAGTAATAAGATACCTCTTTAACCATGGCTCTAATTAGTCTGTTAGCTGCATGGAGATCATCTGGATTTTTACTTTGTAATAATTTTTGTAATATCCTTGATTTTTCTTCATCTTCAAAAATTGAATTTTTGGATGAAGTTTTAATACTGTCTGTTGTAGTCTTTGGAGATGATAGAGGATTGTCCTGTCAAAAACAAACGTATATGATTATTTATTCAGAATTTATAAGAAAATAATAATCTTAAATTATTTATTGTCGATCGTTTAATTTATACATAAATTTTATACCTTCAAAACCCCTTGCTTCTTTAACATTTCATAAGCCTCCTTAATTTTGATTTCTTTCGGATACTCTGTAGTCCAATTATGTAACAATTCCAAAATTTTGTTTTGCACAGGAGAAGGTGTTTTTTTTCCAAGATATTTTGGAGACACCAGTTTAATCATTTCATTTAAAAATCGAAATTTACCAACTTCAGCATGAAAAGCAGGCCCGCATCTTCTCATACAAGTGTCTAGTAGCTAATTTTAAATAATAAAAAATTTTATTTCATTGTTATTTCATTAAGGTGAAATTGCAGTGTTAGTCACAGAGCTAGTGTGATAAAATTTATTTTTATTAAATGATTTACTGTTCAAAAATGTGTAATGATAAGCCATTCTTTAATGCAAGAAAAATTATTTCATTATAAGGTCAATTTTCAGATTTCCATGAGAATGAATCTCGCTTAAGATCAAGTCGCCGGAAAGTATAAAAAGGTGAGCTTTCGAGTACAGAATCAGTTGGTGCTGAAAGAGCACTTCTTTAAAAAAGAGAACCAAGTCAGTTTTGGAGAAGTATTAGCCTTCTGAGGAAGATGAAGGTAGTAGCCTCCCGGTGCTGTAAGGGTGAGTAGTCCAAGGTGGTAACGGACAAAATTAATAGTAAAAAGGTCTAAACTCCAGTTAACGAACTATAATTGAAGTTGGCTACAGAACTCTGACAGAAGGAAGGTCATAATATGAATAGGATGAAAATAAATTAAAAAAAAAAACCACTACATCTAATTTTTAACATAAAATCTCAGTTTATTAAATTTTCTAGCGGTTCTTTTCATTTTTATTTTTATCCTGATCCTACTAAACCGTCTGTCAAAATACCACAGCCAACTTGAATTTTACCTACTTCACTTCTATTGATATACTTCTACAGATATTGAGTCGCTTGTAATTAAAAAAATTTGTTAATTCTAAAAATATACAATATAAATAAAAATATGTTTATTGCATACAGTTTTAAATTGTGTAAAAATATCTTGAATGTGACTCATTTGTTTGATCTCATTAATTACTGTTTAGATTGTATACGTATTAATTTTCACATATTACTTGTTAATTTGAAATGAGTCAAGGTGTGATAAGATTAAACGATAAGAAAGCAAAAACACATGTAAAGAAATCTGAAGACAAAAATTATAAACATAATTATGTATTTAAACGTACCAGCAATGCCTGCAAAGCCTCCCACTCCTTATTCGATTGAATCTGTTTGGCGAGTAATTTACTGGCAATGTTTATACCCTGACATTCTTTGGCGAGCATAACGCAAAAAGCCTCTGTAGCAGCTATGTCAGGCTTCTTGTTCTGGGGGTTAGTGGCCCGTTCTGTTAAAAATGTCGATAAAAATGTCATACATTAATGTTTAATGTATTATATATTATATGAATATATTCATTCGTATATCTATTATTAAATCTGCACAGTAACTAATAACAAAATCGCTGTTGGTCAATAAATAAATTAGCAAAATAAGTCTAATGTCAAATATTTTGGCATATAAATTTGTCCACTTACGAATTAAAGCCTCAAGACTTGTAGTCACAACATCCATTGTTAATTTAGTTATCGGTCCATTTGATTGTTGCACGACGCAGTCGGCGATTAAAAACACAATTTTTGACAGCTCAACAACTCCCTTATATGTGACGAATCGACGAAGTGCTTTTTCGTCAATTTTCGGTTATTTTCGTTAATATAAAGCAGCGTTCATTTGTAGATTGTACTTTACTATATATGCATAGTATACCTGTACGCAAAAAAAAAAACATACACTCATTATTGTTACTCACCAAGCTTTTAAAATATGCTGCAAGGACTGATCGATCAACCAATGAGAGCGATACCAACATTGCAACAACGATACTTGACGCTTACCACTGAAATAAAGAACGGTGTAAACGCGAAAACAGTAAACTATTCAAAAAGCCAATGAAAAGGAATGTTCGAAAATTTATTGACAATACTGCGTTAGTGAGACGAACATATAAATTCAATTTTCGAATTTATATGTTCGTATAAATATATAGACGAATAAAAATTCAATAAACCAGAAAAAGAATATAATACTGTAATTCAATTTTAAAAATCTGCTGCCACGGAGTTAGTGTTTTTGTATGTATTATTTTAACATTTTTTATTTAATGCTTGATAAAAGATTCAGCACATTATTTAGACATGGGAGAATCTAATTCAATTATAAAACCGGAATTTTTAAGTCAGTTTTAAGTGAACTTATTGAACGCATTTGTTTTACTATCTTGAAAACGCATTCGATAAATTCGTTTAAAATTAATGATGAACATTCAATTATTTCAACGTTAAATAAACTCCCAAAGTGGAAAAGTGGTCTGAAGAAATTATATAGATTACTATATATATTTTTGTAATAAAGACAAAGAATACCTTCACGTTAACGTAATATTATCATATAACATTAATGTAATATTTCTACTTGCCTTCATTATTAAAAAATATTATGTTCTGTTAAGCAAATGTTCATAATATACAGCATAAAATAACAATTTGTCTTATAAATAAAGAAGACATGTTCAAAAATCATTTTATTTTCAATAGTTGTATAAAAATTCTCATAATACAAAATATAACATTGCTCAACAGTAGTTTTATTTTATTGCTTACTTATTTAAAACTTCCTTCTTCATGTTGAGTTGCTTTACACGTGCATATGCTGCACTGCCAATCAAGACTAGAAAATTACTAAACCACCACAGAACAGACTTTTGTTCATCATAGCAATAAGTAGCTAAAACTGTTTGTACACACGATTTGGCTGTCCCACTGATGTTGTGAGTTAAAGCAGAAGTCACTTTAATTTGTAACGTTGTAACATATCCTATTGCAAAGCCACAAAGCCCCGCTAATACCATTATTGCCCAAAAGTTAATACTCAACAATTGATCATAATTATATAAAATGTAGAATTCTCCATTGTACAGCATCATTGGAAAAAATAAAATGCAACTATAAAGATTATTGTAATATGAAAGGCACCAAATATCTTGATTAACGTAAGGAAGAACCTTTTTCGTTCCAATGGAATATAGTGACACACTCAGTGATCCAAACACTCCAAAAAATATACCAGTTGCAGATAAAGATCCTGCAATATTTTCTTGATCAACGCCTAAAAAAAATCCCGAAATTATTACTGCACAACAGGCTATAGTTGAACACGATAATTTTTCACCTGCAAAATAAATAATAGTGTATTACTTAACAAGGGGAAAAAGTAGTTTTAAGTTGGTAACCCAAGCCAAAGATGAAGGGCTACTAATATATTTTATAATGAAAAAAATGTAATGTATTATTAATATAAAATAACAAATTACCTAATATAATAAAAGTAAATATAACATTAAATACAGTCGTCAATGACCGTCCAATATAATAGAATGCAACACCTACATATTTCAAGCATAAATTATTGCTTACTATCATAGCAGTGAATACGATTGATAATAGAAACATCTGTAAAGTAAATGTTACGATTTTTAAAATAAGCTTAATAATAATATAACAATGTATATGAATTGTATTATGATGATTATCAGTAAAAAAACATGTAGTAAACTTGTTACAAAATAATTATTATTTTAAATTACAGACACTAACTTGACAGCAAACCTTAAACATCACCTTAATAACTAAAAACAAGTTTTAAAAAAAATAAAAATCTCTCTTTTCTTTTAATATTTAAGAAGTAACTTTTAAATCTGTTTTGTCTCAAGATGTTTATAAAAAGAAGTATTAATTATATAAATCAATTATATAAATTGATACAAATAATTGTACATACCTTTTGAAATGTTTCCCTACTGATGTTATGTTCACTTCTTGAAATATTAACATAATTAGGGAATATGACAGAAAGTTTTTCTACAATTAGAATTATGATTATTGATACAATGCACTGAAACCATGTTATAAACATTGGTGCATTTAAATGGATAGAATCGCTAGATAATAATGTTTTGTTGACAAATACCATAGATATAGATATAATCCTGAAAGAAATTCAATAAATATTCGTTTGCAGAAATTATTATTGTTATTATTATAACATTAAATTATAAATTGCTAAATTTTACAAATTATAATATACTATGACACTAGAAATACTTATTAAATTTTACATATGAAAACATACTGTAATTATGTAATAAACTTCAATTGAAAAATATTGAATATCAAAGTAAGAACTCTACATACTTATATACATAAAAAAAGGATACTTACCAATAAGATGCAACTACTAACAGTATATAAATATATCGGAACAACAAAGATTTATGTGCATCCTTGGTAGATTTGTTTGTAATACCATCTTCTATCATAATTAGTATGTTGCTGGACATCTTACGCCCTACTCGTGTTATATTAATATTATATTTTAATTATAAAATTATAAATAAGTATTACTTCTATAAATATTCATTTTTTTAACTGTACACATAATGATCACACATGTAGCTTGTATACATCAGTATAGAGATTTTAGGTTCGGGGCTTGCACTTGAAGTTGGCGACGGAGGGTTCTATAGTGTTCAACAAAATTACTTATGAGAATGCAAAAGTGCTATAACCACGGAATTAGTGTACACCCAGGTTGCTTACGGAACAAGCTGGATCAGCCCAGTGACACGGCCTATATTAGACATATTCTTATTTTCCACGATTTGTCGAAATCAGTCGGTTATCGTGCAGCGCCTCTGTCGGAATCCGAAGGAATTAGGTTATACTTTCTTTGTCTAACTGCAGGTATTTCTTTGATTCTTTGTTTATAACATGTAGCCCGAAGGTCACGTGACGTTAGAATTTCGGTCGGATAGCCATCAGCGCCTTCAGCGGCAACGGAAAATAAGAATTAAACTTATACAATAGAACATATAGGCCGTGTCACTGGGCTG
>JABFPN010007082.1:0-10754 GCA_022817305.1 Leptoteleia sp. ZL-2020
ATATATTACGAATTCATATATTACGAATTACCAAGATCTTGGTAATTAATAATAAAAAATTCGTAATATATGAAATAATATTAGTATTTATTTAAAAGAAAGATAATATATCACAACTTTACGAAAAACTTAGTAAAATATACTCATATATTTCTCTCAGTGCAGTTAAGCTGGGTACTTATATATATTTCCCGTTCAAATTTAGTTTTGCAGAAATGTATAAGACTAATTAATAATTTTGGAATATATAAAATAATATATACTGAGGGAAATTTATGAATAGTTGCCCTAGTAAACTTGAAACATATATGGTCTATATATGTTATTTCTTAATTCATATATGGTTGTATATGATCATATAAAATCTTCTCGGTTATTAAAGATCGATTTTAAATGATTCATTAATTTGTTTCAAAGTAATGAAATAGAAAAATTTTTAATACGTTCAATTGATCAATTTCTTCAATTAAATAACTTTACAACTCAAATACCTAAATAAAATTCATCGAAAAATCCTTCAAACTTTGTCTGTCGAATAAGAAAATAAGTTTTCCGCTCTTCGGCACATAAATTACAATTATTTTCCAGTACAGCGATCGATCGTACGTAAAATAAATATTTATTTAATAATATAATTTTTAAATAGAATAATTTTAACTTGTTTTATTTTTAAAAGAAAATTTATATTTTTAACTTTTATTCTATAATTATCAATAATTACCTATACTTATTATTAGTGATCAATATCATTAGTATTATTAATATGAGCAATTATATATTATCAATTACTGTGTTTACAGCAAACTAATCTTATCGTGATAATTTATACTTATACTTATTTATACTTATTTATATTTATATATAACAATTATTTATATTTATATTATTTATACTTATTTATATTTATATACTTATTTATTTATAATTTCCTTACATTAAGTTTTAAATATTTTTGTTTTTGTTTAACTTTCATTTTGCGAAAAGATTTCATTTTAATTTGCATAATTTAATTTAAACTAAATTGATTTTTTGATACTTTATTTTAATAATAAATTTGCTCTCGTAAAATAAGGTTCATCCGTTCTCGTATTAAAGTATAGTGGAAGCCTCTACTCATATTTCTTAGATTTCAAAGAATTCTGAACACCCTGGCCATTGTAATATACAATTGTACGCCATTAGTTAGTATATTGCTAAATAACATTGATTCGAAAATATGTTTATTACACCCGAGACATTAAAACGAGGTATTTAAAAGTTCTTTTATTCAAAGCGGTGAAATTCTTTGTATTATGATCTATCGTAATAGTAAAACTATTCGTATCATGATTTATTTCAACGGAATCGTGTCCAATAAAGATCTTTATGGACATCGAATCGCGCAAAAAAGGACTAACGTAAAAAAGTGAAAAAAAATTATCGACTATTCTCGCGATGTCTGAATGATAAACTAAACATTTCAAAGTGTCAAGTGCTATACGATCAAATATGCAGTTATAAAAATAAATCTGGAATATGCATATTTTATTTTTAATTTCCTCTCTTATTCGCGAACCTCGCAATTTCTAACGTTTAATGTTGAAATTGAAATAAATTCTGTTGTAAAAGTTGGGCGAACTTGTAAATGGAAAATTGCGACGAGCATAATGCCAAATTATTGGCGTTAGATTCGCGCGCTCCTTTCATTTGCCGCGACTTATACTTCATACACATTTGGCGCTAGTATTTACAAACTCTTATCAACTTTTATCGCGCGACTTTCCCGAGCTCTGTGCAGCTCGCGCGCGCTTCTTGGGCCAACAATTGTTGGAATTAAAACTTCGCCGAGAAGCCAAAGTGGAATTATATATAGCTTAATAATGCGAATTATCAAACTTATTAATACGCGTTGCTTGTCGCAGTTTTGTGTCTAACCGAATAAATCTTTAATCATGGTTAACGAATTTAGCGATTCGCGGCGAACTTCAGACCGTTGCTGTTATGAATAATAAGCGCTGTAATAATTGTGCAAATTTATCAACGCTAAAAAGTTTCGAAGCCTCCTAATGAGCGTAACTCATTTTATAATTAAAAAGTGGTTGTATGGTGGGCGCGAATGAGAAGAGCAATCGAGTTTAATGCAAAACGCTTTTTCATACTTTATGCCAGACTTACAGTGAATGCGAAAGAAATCCCCGCGTTCATTTTGGCAAAATAGAAATGTCTAATTTTCATCGTCAAATGAGAAAACTGATCCTATTAAAATTACGACGATTTTTATCAAATTATATCGCGGTGAAAGTTTCAGTTCGAAGTATTGGTATGATTATCTCAGTAGGAAATGTTCTATCGGCCCAGTAAAGGCACGGAGCTAATGACAGTTACCAGTATTGGTAAAAGTGGCATCCCAATACAGAACCAATACAAAGTTGTACTGGGATGAAAACTCTGGGCCAGTATTGTTTAACTAATGGCACGATACATAGCCTAACACTCAACAATTTTTTTCAGCCAACAGTATTGGCCCAAGTCTGGGTCAACTTTGGCATTGATATTGTGGCCTGACCATAGTTGGTAGCAATCTAATTGTTCTGCAAAAATATGGTATTGCGAAACATGTGTCATCAATTATTAATATATTAATATATTGCAAAAGAGAAATATATAATTTTAATATTACGCAAATTGGTAAAGGAAAAGGGATATTGAACAAAAATCAATTATAATAGCTAATAATAATTGAAATAAATATAATTTCATCTTATTTATTTTCATAAAATATAATTAGAAAAATCGTTCTTAAAATATATGTAGAAGTTCTAAATTTTAAAAAAAATGAATAAATTGCACTGTTTAGAACGGATTGTTCAAAATCAATCCATTTCGTTTGATTGTGAGAAAGACTTTTGAAGCGAATAGTCTTCGGGATTTGGTAGACTAGAATAGTATTCAAGAGAAATCTATGAGTGGGATGATAACTTTGAACTTGTTAATGGAAGCGTCATCAAACATCCAGATACGTTCCATTGCTTGGTCAAGGCATAGCATTACATTCGAACATTTCAGAGGGCTTTCCGGGGCAAGTTTGTGCCGTTTCTACGAATTTTCCATTGTTTAGAATTATCGGTGGACGATAAATCAGGAGTCTCAAACGTTTATAATTTTATGCCACTAAAATTGATTAAGGTCAAAGTTTACAGAATTTCACATCAGAGCCAGGAAGGCGATCAAAGTTCGGTGAAATTAATTTCGAAAAATTCAGCTCTCACCTGAATAATGAAACATGAAAGATTAAAAGTAGTTCTTCATAATCTTGAAGTTTCACGAATCTGTACAAATTATTTAAAAAGTCTTTCACTTCTTGCAATGCCTCACCTTATGTAACAAATTTCCGGCGTTGAATTTATGAAAATCCAATTTTTGCTGTTAAATTTTAGATTGGGGAATTTTAAAGTACAATATTCTAATTTTAAAATTTATTTGCATTTTTCTTCATCAATTGTGCACAATTTTTATTTTCAATTTCTTTCAAGGTCTACGTTCTTATGTACACTGAACAAAGAAATAAGTATGTTCAATTCAATTGTAGAGTTACAAGCATATTCGATTTAAATCTTCCGTATTTATATAGTTGAATTGACTCGATATTAAAATTCAATAATTGAAATCATTGAAATGACAATCGATTTATTTCACTCATTGGTAACATTGACATTGGATAGAGATATAGTAAACTTAAATAGTTCACTATGCACCAAGGACGGAATGACACCGATTATAGACGAAACTGGCTGATTATAGACGAGGACGGAAACTAGTAGTTTCTCACCCTAAACAAATTAGTTAATTTAACTCGATTTCACTTGATTCAACTTGGTAATTTTTACAATGCAATATCAATATATACAGTGCATCTCGTTCTCTGTTAATAATGTCATCAGGTTTCATTTCGAATAACGTCATTGTTTCTTCAATCTACCTTGTTCTTACGAGCATAGTTGGGTATAAAATCCACTAGTACAAAGTCCGCAATATTCCAATAAGGTTCCATGTGGTATTTATACGATTTTCCAGTATCTCGACAGAACCGTACTTGACATAGCTCTTGCTATATTCTGCATTCATTCCTCAGCACTTTAGATTGGAACGCAATTGCCTTCCCGAAAATGCCAAGAAAGCGGAGGCAGTCGACGAACTGGTGAGAAGCTATCATTGGTAAAATGCTTGTTAGTCACTTCTTTGGCTATTGAATAGGGAAAAAAACCCAACCTCGCATAGAAGGTCATTTCGATCTTGTTTTTGAAATAAATATTTCACCATAATATAATACTGATTAGATATTATTATAATGTAATGGTTATTTTTCAAGCAAACAATTTTGCAACAAAAACTTAAGTACAAAGAAAATTGATCCGGGAAAAGTGAACACCTTAATGTACAACAGAGGAAATTAAACTAATTATCTGAAATTTGTCTTTGTTTAACCAACTTTTCAAACGCGTTAACTTTTCTTGATTTCAGTTTAATTAGTTGCTGTAAATTAATTAACGAAAAATGGCAAAATATACGCTTTGTCCGAGCCCCCGGGCTCTCCGAAAACGTAAATTTCTAACTAAATAAACGTGCATTTTAATCAACCAAAAGCAAAGGGCAATAAATGGATAAATATCTTGTTACTAATAAAATATTTACTTTGATGAATCAATATTTTTTAAGCAAATAAACAAATTGTAGCCTCCCGGATAACGTGCGACACGTTGACTCGCCAAAATTGAGAATTAGAAGAGCGAACGAATAATTTTTGGGTATTCACTTTGTCGGGGGTTGAGTACTTTTTGATAAAGAAAATAATTATTTTAATTAAAATAATAAATAAAAAGTTAATGTGACTTTTAAAATGTATTTAATAGAATAATATTACGAATACTTATAATAATTGCTACAAAATTTAACAAACTCTTTATTGATAAATTCCGCGAAAGACATTTTAATTTTTCTATATTTCTTTTTATATCTGTTCATCCAGGTGAACAATTATTATCCATTATAAAATGATGCAATTTTCAGATACCTGTTTTACAACCATTATTTTAATTAAATATTTTAATTATAAATAATAATAATTATTTATTTAATATTAAATACATAATTAATTAATTAATTATTTTAATTAAATATGAATTACTGGAATAATTATTGTACATTTTAATTTAACTAGTATAAAAGATTGAAAATGAAAGAGATATAAAAATAAAATTAATATGACGTAAAATCAATGTTTTGCGTTACGTGTTCCTATATTCTTTTTTATTTGCTGTATAAGTAATTTGAAGGCTCGTAATAAAAACGCATAATGAATCATGTATGACATGCAATTTTTGAAAGAAAAGAAAGATACAGATTTTTAATAAATTTCTTTGATTAGTATCTATATTAATGTAATTTCTTATTTAAACTTTTTATGTCAGTCGTGATAATGATCTTGCTAAATTATATACAATTTTTTCTTGTGAAAATATTGTACAAAGATGAAAATTCTAATAATTTATTTATTAATTAAGAATATCTTAACAAAAAAGCAATTCAGGAAATAAAATATATATATATAGATTTTAAATATATTACCGAAAAACAAAAATATAACACTTTATTTTTATATTTATTTATTATATACTTTCACAGAAAAAAAATATGAAGTGCACTACTAAATTTCTATTTAAGTTAGATATATTGTTTGCACGGAGAGAAAAAAAAATTAATTTTTAATAAAAAGTTCACTAGTTTGGCATTATACTTGCAAAATATCATTATATGGCAAACTAATAAAATAAAATTTATTTAATTAGTTTATTAAAAATAGTAATTCCATGTAGTTTCATACAATTTAACAATCTGTTTATTAAATTTTAGTTAACTGTTTAATAATTGGTTTATGAATGACATAGATAATTGATTAGCGACGCTGATGAATGGCGACATCGAATGGTCAAAACATGAAATAAAGTGTTTGTCAAAAATTAGAATTCAGTTTATTAAAATTTGTAATCCCTGGTCTCTTAATTTTTAATATTCTTTTCTCTCCGTGTGACATGGGTAGAAATGTTTATTAACAATCGTGAATGAATGTAAATGTATCGAAGAATCTATCTACTAAAATTGATATATAAAATATAAACTAATATAGAATACTCATTTTTGCAACGAATTAATGCATATTATTTTAAAAAGATACCCCAGAATTTCAACTTGATTACATTTGTTCAAATTTTTAAAATACTACTGGGAATAAGTCATCCCATTTGTCATATCCCACGATATTGCAAAATTTCTCAGATTATTTTTGCGGTCTTACAGCGGCACAGGAAAATTAATTTTGATGCAATGTTTTCTTTTACTACTCCTGACTTCGTTTGTAAAATGATCTAGTACGAGTTGAAAAGATTTCGAAGTTTGCGGTGGAAGAAAAAAAAAAAGAGTACCGGGATTTAACATGGAAAATTAGCGGAGCCAAATTTCGACGGCAACTTTTCAGTGCTGGATATTTGCCAAACCTCCGTGAAATCGTGCAACTCGTAGACCAATCGATCTTCACTTTCTATACACTTCGAGCCATCGTATATCGGGATGGATGCCGACATCAGCTATGCACCGTTGTGTAAATACGTAGCTGCGAGTGCATTTTGCGCGCGTAGCAGGTCACGACTAGTCAGTCTGCCAAAAGGAAATGAAGAATAAACAGTCCGCGCTCTGCAACAATATTGTTGAAGAATATTGTTTAACCAATATGTGTTTGACACAACGACTTGGTGCGAGCAAACATTTCTCTGTATATTTCGTCTTTGTGCGTTCGTCCAATGACTACAATGTAATTGGAAAATTATCAGCTTTCCTTTTATCAAATTTTCGTCCTCGCTTAAAAGCATGAAAATTTTTGTTGAAATATTATACACGGAATAATTTAAAAGAATGCTCTACATATTTACATTACTTTTGCAAAATAAACAAAGAAATGATAAAGAATTGCCTTTTCTACGCTAGAATTTTCTACATTAGAACTATTGGTGAGTGTTTCATCAGGACTAGATTAACGATCAGTTGCCAATTACTACATAATTTACAATAACTCGGAGATATATGTATATTTATAGTATTCCATATAATATATGATGTAGTATTAAATAAAATTTAGAAAAAAATGTTACTAAAGAATAAAACTCGTTACTTCAGAATCACTACACTGAGAAAAAATATCTAGGATTTATAACTAATATCGTTTGGTTAAAGACATTTACTTAAAAGAACCAAATTTGTTGTTTCAATAACAAATATTTTTAGTTAGCAACTAAAAAATATATTTGGACCAATATATTTGGCTATATCAAATAAAAATTTTGGTCAGATAAAATAGAAACAAATTTGTCTCCCAGTAATACTTTTCTAAAATATTATATCATATAAAGAATACTATAAATTTTTCTTTTTCTTTCTAATTTTACTAATCCACGTTTTTTTCAATTCAATATTGTATACTTTTTTTTTATAGACGATCTCTAAAAAAGAGTAAACCATAAATTATGATGTCGATAAATTCCCAATAAGTTTCGATAATAAATGAAGAATTTATGAAAAATGATTAAAATATAAGACAAAGTAAAGCAAACAGCATTATAAAGTAAAATGAACTACTTTATCTGACAATCAATTATTAAATGCTTCAATAATTTAACGTTGCATTCACGATTTTCGTTCCATTCTTTCATCAATAAGCGATTATTGTATAAATTAATATGTATGAGAATTCAAACCCGTTTATTTTTTGTGAAAAATTTCAAACCCGTGTATTTATACAATAATAACTAAACTATAAAAAGTACCGATAAATATAGGATAGAATTGGAAAAAAGGGTCGGTAAGGGAGGGGGGGGAACAGGATAATAAACAAAATAAATTAACATTGATTTTATAGATTTTCAAACGAAGAATTGCGAGATTTTCAGACGAAAGGCTCGTGATTGAGACGCTCATAAATGTATAGTCACGGGTTGCATAATATTTATCTATCGATCAAAATAATTTGATCCTGTTTGGCCGAAGGACGCGTTACATTATCTTTTATTACTTGCCGGTAAATCAACGATGCAATAAATTATCCACCGCGCGGCGATAGATACGATGCTAAGTAGCATTTAACATAATCGCCCTTATCTCACTCCTCGGATGATGTCTGACGGTCGGACGCCGCGGTGCGCCGTACGTAAAATCACTCGCGGGAATAACGGAAAGAGGAAAATTAAAACGATCGATTTAATTGCGCCTCTCGATCATTATAGTACCAGAAAGTGCGATGACATTGCCAATTAAATTGCGTAACAAAATTTCCTATACGATTCCTTCCTCTTCTTTTCTTTCTTCTTCTTCTTTTTTTTATTTTATGTCATTTTTTTATTTCCTATTGACGGGAAATCAATTCCAAGCGGTTGATAATACACCAAGCAATTGATCATTCAATCAACAATTATATTATATAAATGACAGTTGTTCGCGACAATTATTTGCAAGGCAAGATTGCAGATTAAATAGAATTGTGTCGGTGGCATTTTGTTTGTATAGTTAAAAAATTCCTTTTCCAATGACAAGTTATGAATAAATGAAACAATTTTTATTAGAGCGGAAAATAAAAAGCTTTTGCAATACGAAGTGCAAACAAATCTTGCTTTCATCGTGTTTTGTTTCATTTTCAGCTTCTTTGAAATATTTGCAAACATTATACTTTTACATTTTTCGCTTTTAAAATTGTTTTTTCTTCATCATTATAAACCACGCACATTGTATATGAAATTTGATCGCTTACTAATTTCGGAACTGATGTTAAATTTGTTGTGTGGAACTCAATTTAACTGAAGGTGAAAAAATATTCCTTCTATTAATTCATATTTTGAGTTTGCTATTGCTCTAGTTTATTGTCGCCGTATAATGGCGAAAAAAACTATGCACCATTTTAATGGTGCAATTTAGTTTTTTTTTGTGGCTACATTTGGTACATACCATCTTTTGACTTCTTTTCTTTAACCTCACTGGAAAAACTGAATTGCAAGGATGGCAGTTTGAATGGTAACAGCAGCAATTTGAATTGTTACAATTGCCATTTGAAATGGTAACATTCTTTGAACTGTAATGGTATCAATGCTGCAACTTAAATGGTAATATCCTGGCATTTTACATTGTGACTGTACTGAGAATGCAGTTCAAACATTAAATATAATATAATTAGTTTGAACGAAAGCTTTTTTTAAATATAAATGAGTAAAAAATAAATCATGAAATGGAATTGAAAATTTAATTAATAGCAAAAAATGTATAAACCGAGCAAAATATTTTAATAGAAATGTCTGTACAAAATATGTTACATGGTAAAGGTCATATGAATAATTGCTTGTTCAAATATTCAAATTATTATTTTGAAACAATAGTTATACAATAACTTTTCTATTAAAAGTTAATTGAAAATATGAATAGCAAAATGATCATTATACAATTTAATATTTGTTTTTCAATAATATAAAAGAAAACGTAGTTTAAATTTACATCAAAATGTAATTTAAAATTGTTCTATATGTAAAATATTTAATCAAAAACACTCCCCGTCTTGTATACAACATTTAATACTTCATCATTACGACCATAAGGAAATAAATATATTGTTTAAATTAATTTAAATAAATCAAACACGTAGTTTAAGGTAATTTAAAAATCATGAGAAGTAAAGATATAAAAATGATTCATAAAAATATTATATACATATAAAAATATGGGAAATTCATAACATTCTTTTAGTATTATTTTGAAAAAATAGGATAGTTCAAAAACAACAAAATAAAATGTATCAAATGAAATATGTCAGGTGCACTTTATAATTATATCGATTACAAAGGTCATTCGTGTATATTTTAATGTAATGTAATAAAATATCAATACTTACATGTATGATAAAGTTGTTTATAATACGAACAGCAGTAAACCTGCAACTTGTACTGAAAAAAACTGCTTGCAATTTATAGATATTTAATAATATCAGTTTAATCATATCTACTGTAGACATAGTTTAGGTTTATGATAGAAATTCAAATACTAAGAAAGAAAAAAATATCAATTTTTAATAAAAAGTTTACTAGTTTCGCATTATACTTGAAAAATATCATTATATGGCAAACTAAATGATGAAAATTTATTAAATCAATTTATTAAAACTTGTAATTCTATATAGTTTTGAAACAATTTGACATTGTTTTATGAACGGCATAGGTTAGAGATACTGAATAATGACACCTAATGGACAAAACATGTAATAAGCAGTTTGTCAAAAATTAGAATTCAGTTTATTAAAATTTTAAATCCCTTGATTTCTAATTTTTAATATTCTTTTTTCTCCGTGTATATATGGTATATTTGTGGTAATTTATATTACTATATATATGAGGCATATATGGGGTATATTTGCGACATACATGGCAGACATAAATGTCACATATATAAACTTTCCCTGGAATATGCTTCTTAGAAACATATGTATAAATACCTTTTAGATATTTACGTATTCTTATTTTTAAGCATGTAATATACCTGTGTTGGGCATGTCTATGCACTGAGAAAAAAAGTTATATTAAAAATTACTATACCATATGAGTTCTGACAGATATCGTCTATGGTGTCTACAAAATTACTATACCAATTATAATGAAATTTTCCATTCGATATAATAAAATTTAATATACTAG
>JABFPN010007083.1:0-10752 GCA_022817305.1 Leptoteleia sp. ZL-2020
ATCGGTACGTCGCCAGCACTTTGCCAGCTGCGGTTTACAACGCCGGCCGTTATTGTAAACCAGTACTGGCACAGTACTGGCTGAAGCCCGTTAAACAAAACAATTCAACTGCCGTTATTGATCCGGCATATGACAGAATCTGTTGTCATTCGGCTCTTCCGCAATGCTGGGCCAATGCTGCCTGCCGTATGCTGGCAGCCAGTACTGGCCCAAGCTTGGGCCGTTTGTCAGTGCTGGCAATTTCCACATGGGAAATTAATTGTTTTGTAATTTTTAAATTGTTTAAGAAATGACGTATATATATTATTAGATATATTTTTTTTATTAAAATATAATGCAATAAGTAATAAATGACAATGATAATATTTATATTGCAACTACTATTTTTTGTTCAATGAAATAATTAAAAAAAGTGTACAATAAAAGTTAATATTTTGGATTTATCTGTATTTATAATCATAATAAGTGTTGAAGATAACTGCACACATATATATGAAAGGTATTAAATAATATAAAAGATTTTTTTTATATTTATTTTTACGCTCTCTTTAGTAAAGTTAATATTTTGTATTTTATTATTTTAATATTTCCAAGTTATATAAAAGTTTACGTAGAATATAAAAAAAAAGATACATTGGAACCTCTTGAATGGCGGGTTTCAATTTATTATACCTGTCACCTTTGTTATTATTATTCATTCATTTATATGTGTACAACTCTTAACAAATTCTTGCAGTTAAAATTTTAATTAATTAAACATTTAATAATTACATTGTAAAACTTTGTCGACTTTAAATGTCACGATTTGAAGGAAAGAAAGAAAGAAAAAAAAATTGGAAACGAAAGATTTTTAAACATTGCGAATTCACGTTTATGAAATACTTATAAACTTAACTTATTAAATTAAACTCATAAGAAGGAACAAGGCGGAATCTATATCTGCTTTCATTTTATTTCATTATTTGACAAGTTAAGTTTGGACGATGACTGTTGCACGCTACGAAAGTTTAATTAATTAGAATTAAATATCTCTAAAAGTGTTAATAAGACTAGCAAATTTATTATACAATTTGTCATTAAATTTTACACTGACATTGCCAGTTGCAACAGTTACAATTATTTGTAAGGCACATATCGTGTCCCCGGGCGTAATGAAACTTCTTACGGTGTAACAAAATGAGGGGACGTTCTACAAATTAGAAAATTAAACATTGAGAACTGAAAAATGTTAAAGCTATGCATTTCAAAAAATATTTAACTGTCGAAACTGCGTATAACATGTTTCTTCGTTCATTTATGTTCATAATTATATCTTTTTTTGCCGAATGAAACTTGATATAATGATTCTGTTTTAATTTTGAAACTTCATTACAGTTGTATTTAGTAAATTTAATGAAAGAACAACATTTTCAGCTGGAAATGTAATTCTAATTTCAAAATTACCGCTCTTTGTCAATAGATCAATATGTGGAATGTATGTGAATATTAAATACCATATATGAGATATATATGGAGCCATATGTGCTGCATTAAATGCGCTATATATGATATAAATGGAGTTACAACCATATATGGAATTATATATAGAGCCATGTATGGAGCCATATATGAAACAGTATATGGAGTTATATATGGAACCGTATATGGAATTATATATGGAACCATATGAAAAATTATGGAATTGTACGGAGCCATATATGAGACCGTATATGGAGTTATATATGGAACCGCATATGGAATTATACATGGATCCATATATGGAGTCATATGCAAACTTATGGAATTATATGGACCCATATATGAAACCGTAAATGGAATTATATGGAGTCATATATGCAATCGTATATGGAATTATATATGCAGCCATATGAAAACATGGAATTATATGGAGCCATATATGAAACCGTAAATGGAATTATATGGAGTCATATATGCAATCGTATATGGAATTATATATGCAGCTATATGAAAACTTATGGAATTATATGGAGCCATACGTGAGACCGTATATGGAATTAGATACGGAGCCATATATGGAGTCATACGAAAACATGAAATTTTATGGAGCCATATATGCAACCAAAAATGGAATTATATATGGATCCATATATGAAACATATACTTTTGCCACAATTATTGCAGTTATCAGTTTGAAATATATAATTATGGAACAGTATTCGCTTGTACACTATTGATTTTATGAAATTTTCACCGACATCTAATTAAACGTCCGAACAATAAATATTTCTAACGAAAATGATCAAAGCGTCGTGTACTTTTCTTTAAATAGAATTTAACCCGTGAACTGCGTTGAGTAGTGACTAATTATGTGGTCCAACTTGAATTGGTGCACGACCACTTACTTTTCATGCGAAGTGAAATAAACTTTGGCGAAGTGGCGCCATCTATGACGCGTGGAACCACGTTTTAATTAATTTATATGATGCACAATATTGTGAATGAGGATGTTGCTCCGATAAATGATGCTGCTATATATTTTATTTTATTTTATTTTTTTTTTTTTCTTATTTATTTAGTTTAATTGGAAGTAACATTTTGAGCGATAATTATGCGACTTAATTTGGGAATTAAAATGATTGGATGATGGTAGCATTGAAGCAATGATAATGCAGTACAATGTCAGCATTGTGTTGGGCTTAAGACGTTAGTTGTATCAACATCACTTGTCAACACCGTTGTTTACGATGCGTGTGTAATACCAATTATGTCAACACATGATATAAATTAATGGCATTGTGCCTATCAAGGAGAAACAATTGGTGGAAGTAATTACAAGACAGTGGTATTACATCGGACTATGATAAGGTTCAGATAAATACCAGTCTGATGGTATTTAAATTAGAAGTTAACAAACATAATGCCATCGCCAAACATATCATCAGTTTCGATCATCAAATGAAATGGAATGGTGCAGAAATCTTGGACAAGGAGTAAAATTATTATAAAAGAAATATATATTGGAAATATTGTATGTCAAAACCACAGGAAAAGATGACATTAAACACCCAAAAAGGAGCAGAAAATATCAATAAAATTTGGGAAATTAATTCTGTAATTGGAAATAATTTAAAGTAGTACATTTTATATCAGCTTCTATATATTATGAATTGAAGTTTACTTTGTTTAATTAAATTGGAAATGCATATTTATCGAATGTATTGATTGCTACTGAAATTCAAATAAATTTTGAATTTCATGATAAGTATTTTTAATATTTAGATATGGTTGATGAATTAAAATTATTTATTTTTGTGACTATCACATGATAATTTCAGTAATATTGTGTTTTATTTTAGGTAACTTATTTCAAGTTGAGTGTGTGAGGATACTGAGATGTAAGATTATCAGAACAGTCTCTTGACATAGAAAGTAACTTTTGATATAAATAGAGGGTATTGGATGGATTAATAAACATATTAAATTATTAATGTTAACTTTTCACTTTATTATATCAATTGTAACGCATAATTATTATAATAATTATTAAATTGTACCGAATTTGTTGCTTTTGTTGAATAAAAATCTTGCAAAGTTTTAATTTTTCATAATAAAAAGATACATTTTAACATGTAATATAATAACGTTTCTACATACTAATTAAAATATAATTAGGTCAGCAAGATTTTTATTTAATCAAAACTAAAGGGAATTAATCAAATGAAGTAGTTGGATAAAATTTAACAATTAATATAATGAAATATGTGTCCGTGGAGGTACTTCTTTCCATCAACATTCTTGCCTTTGAATGTTATTTTTAAACAGAATTTCTGGGGCAGGGAATTTTTGCATAAATTTTTCTTAATACATTAGACGTGAAATTTAATATTTCCCTTGATTTCTCGAAGTTACACTTTCAGTTTTCATTTAGCAAATTATACTCTTCCTCTTCGGCAACATAATTAACGTTATTTCAAATAAGTACCTGTTTATGAGATTCTCTTGAAGTTGAAGGGTACATTAACTCATAAAAAAATTGTACGCAGATGCTATGTATGTTACATGTATGCTATATATATGTGTGTATATATATATATATATATATATATATATATATGTTTGCATATGTGTTTCTGATAAGATTCAGAATATATGTTGAAATGAATGTAACATTCCAATATTTAGAAATTCACATATATGTGAATAAAGTTACATATTATGTATGTGCTGCATATATGGCTCCATATATATATATATGTATGAACGAAAAAATGCCCTTTTTCCGTTCCATATGTATCATGAGTCATATAAATGACTCCATATATTAGATATGTGACATTACATATGTATTATATATGTCATATATATCGTTCCATATGTTATATATTATTCTATATATATTGCTCTATATATATATAGATCTATATATATATCATATATGTCACATACATGACTCTAAGTTACATACGTGTCCCCATATATATGATACGTCTTATATATGGTACATATATAAACATTTTTTTTTTCCTGGGGTACAATCCAATTTAGACCCTCGATCAAGAAGTCACCGCGAAGTCCGCGCGCATTAATTCCCCCGCCATCAATCCCGAAATTAAAAGCCGAGAAGAATATTAAATCGCGGCGAAGGTTCGGGATATTTTTCCGACATTTTACTCATTCCCCCCCACCCTCGCACGGTGCTTTGCATAACATAAAACGAGGAGGTTTACAAGATACGCGCGGCTGGCAGGGTCGCTTAATACCTATCTCTCGTATCTCGCGATAGAAGCCACATTTTCCGATCAGTTAAACTCCGCTGAAGTTCGATATTTTAAGAAACTCGAGGAATGCCGGGATAATCCGCGGGAAAGGGAGCTCGCGTCAGTTCGGCGGGAGGGGAGGGATGCCGAAGTCGACGCTAGTGCCCACCCCTCTATCCCCCCCCCCCCACCGTTTCGCCTACTTTTAAGGAACGAATTGGCAAGTGATTGAAAACTTTGTCCCTTTCCCCTTCCCCTATTATACATGGAATTACATATAGAGTCATGTATGGAGTCATATGAAACAGTATATGGAATTATATATAGAGTGGGGTCATGTATGGGGTCATAAGAAAACGTATGGAATTATATGGCGTCATATATGAGACTGTATATGGAATTATATATGGAGTCATATATAATTATATATGAATCCATATATGGAGTTATGGAATTATATATGGGACCATATATGGAGTTATGGAATTATATATGGGACCATATATGGAATCATATGGAATTATATATGGGGCCATATATGGAGTCATATGGAATTATATATGGGGCCATATATGGAGTCATATGGAATTATATATGGAGCTATACACGGAATTATATATGGATTCATATGGAATTATATATGGAGCCATACTTGGAATCATACATAGAACCACATATGAAACCATATATGGAGCCATACGTGGTTATTTGCGACATGTCGCATATATAAATATTTACCTAGGGTTTTGTGGGTTCATGTAAGGTGCAGTACTAATCGGTTTTGTCTCTTTTTTTGTTACAGGCCAAGTTGGACAAGAGCCACAATGGGAAGCCCTCCAGGGTCATTCACATTAGGAACATTGCCAATGATGTGTCCGAGGGAGAGATCATCCAACTGGGCATGCCTTTCGGCCGGGTGACCAACGTTCTCGTTCTCAAAGGCAAAAATCAGGTGAGTCGATTTTTGCGTCATTCCGGGTCAGTGGGTGGAATAAAGGTTTGTTATTTCCGACCAACTCGGGTATAAGTAAATAAATTACTGGGAGTCATCGGATACCGCCGTTTAATAACTTTCTTAATTTATCACTCGAACACCTTTGGTCGGGCGATAGTTAAGATACGAAATTGTAACAACTTTTTTGTGTTATTTTTAATTGGAAATTATATTTGTAAAGCGGTTTGCTTTAATTAATTAATTTATTTAAATTTTTTTGTTTTAAAGTCAAGTACAAAAATGGGAATTGTATTGATTTTGATTTTATTATTGAAGATTATGAAACTTACTGACCAAATTATAAAATATAAAATGTTTATTTATTATAATTTTGTTAAGATATTTGAAAATAGAAAAAGAAGGGATGTGAAATGGTTTAAACTAGCAGGAACAATTTATTAAATACTTAGGAAAAAACCATAATGTGGTTGCGAATAAATTTTACTTTTATTTGATTAATTTTTGTCTCAAAAAATTTGAGAAATTACGTTTTTATTCGAGTTTTGAACATTCGACCTTTACATTAGGAAGTTGATTTCTTTACCCCCAAACTACTTGTTGACTTTCGGATATTTTCAGTCATTGTCTCATTATAGATAAAATTTGCCAACTTTTATTCGCCAAACACAGCTTTTCTGTATAGTTTCCCTCATTTTCCATTGGTTAGAGAAGGATGCAAAATTTTTTACGAACGCGTTACTACGTTCCACCATTTTTTACCAGTGTTGCCAACTTAAATCTGCTTACAAAGCAGGTTTAAGTCCAGTTTTCAATGCAACTTGGGTGTACCATGTAAATCAACATATATTGTCGCATATATAACTTTATATCTGGGAATATTCGGTAATTTTTAATTCAATTTTAAATCTTCCTTTGTACATAACATTATTTATATTATATCACAAAATCGCAAACTAAAAATAAAGTAATGTGTCTCGCGAGTTAACTTCATGATAATTTATGGCAAAATTGTTCGTAAACTTTTCTTCGTATATAAATTTTAAGGCCTTTAAAGTATAAAAATTCGTCAACTTTTTTGATGCATAAATATTTGAATTTAAAGTTTAATAATAAGTGATAAATGGATAGCTGCGATATAAATGCAGTGAAATGGCTTGATATTTTATTTATTTTAAAAGTTCCTCAGAATATGGAACTTATTCTTATTTTCTAATTTTCATTATTAAAATTTTCACAGTGAAATGTAATTATTTTTTTCCGTAAAAAATTGTATATTTTATATTATTATAATGTATGGGTTTAATTTAACAATTTCATAAATATTTTCATACTAATTAGGGGCAGTATAGAAGTTTAAGAAAGTATGGTTGATCGAACATGGACATTAATAGCGCTCGGTCCATAAAAATAGCGCGTCACATACCATAAGATCATTTTAAAATCTCAACTGGTTCAAACTTTTTCATAACAATACAAAAGGAATTTAATTCGAAATATTCTCCATTTTATAATATAAAAGTATTTAATTTCATTTACTTTCAACATTTATCAATTTTCATTGACAAAATATAGTTATATATTAAAACTATCCTAGTAAAAATGAAACACATATGGTCCATATATGTTTTAACAAATTCATACAAGGAAATAGTGGTTCCATATATGGTTGTATGGTTCTATATATGATTCTATACATGGTTGCATATATGATTATATGGTTCCATATGATTCTATATATGGTTCCACATATGATTATATGGTTCTATATGATTCTATATATGGTTCCATATATGATTATATGATTCTATATATGATTCTATATATAGCTTCATATATGATTCTATAAATGGTCCCATAAATGATTCTACTTATGGCTCTATATATGATTCCATATATGGCTAGAATATTATATAGACCATATACATTTTATTAATCTGTCTTCGATCAAAAAACTTTTTAACCATATTTTAAATAAATAAAAACGATCAGTTCACATATTTAAATATCAAACTGACTGCACTGAAACGACATTATTTTTATTTTCTCAAGCGTATTAAGCCAAGCTCGGAGTACCGGCAGTTACAATAATTTATTTTAAAATCTTACATTAAGCAATAAACTGTTACAACCAAGTGCCATACGGAATAGTAAAATAAAGTATTACATGTAATATTGCGCGGCGTAACTCTCCCATATAATATCTTATCTCCGGCCGTGTCGTTCCTAAATTAATATGCAACCTAATAAAACGTAGAACAACCTTTTATGTCACGTTAAAATGTCCCCGCCGGTGTTGGAGCCCGGAGTGATTATTCCGTTGGAAATCCAAGCCGGCCGAAATAAAAATGAATGTACGCCCCGGTGATATCTTTCGTAAATGGCGAACAAAAAGTGACGTCAAGCTTAATCTACTTATCTTGGATCCTTATGTTCGCCGGCGTGTAACGGCCGCGCTCGTCGCCGCGCGGAGAGTCCGATGATTCATAGGTGAGAACAGAGTGGCCAGTTTACCTGGAAAAAAGTTAAAGCGCTCGCGGTGCGAGGATAGCGGGCGATTGTATGGTTCTATATGTGATTGTATTGTTACATACATGGCTGTATGGTTCTATATATGATTGTATGTTTCTATATATGATTCCATATGTGGATCCATATATGGATCCATATATGATTGTATGTTTCTATATATGATTCTATATATGGATCCATATATGACTGTACGGTTCTATATATGATTCCATATATGGTTCTATATATGATTGTATGTTTCTATATATGACTGTATGGTTCTATATATGGATCCATATATGATTGTATGTTTCCATATATGGTTCTATATATGGATCCATATATGACTGTATGGTTCTATATATGGATCCATATATGACTGTATGGTTCTATATATGGATCCATATATGATTGCATAGTTCTATATATGGATCCATATATGATTGTATGGTTCTATATATGGATCCATATATGACTGTATGGTTCTATATATGGATCCATATATGATTGCATAGTTCTATATATGGATCCATATATGATTGTATGGTTCTATATATGATTCTATACATGGATTCATGTATGATTATATGGTTCCAAATATGATTATATAGTTTCATATATGATTTATGGTTCCATATGATTCTATGTATGGTTTCATATATGATTATGTGGTTCTGTATATGGTTCCATATATAATTATGTGGTTCTTTATATGGTTCCACATGTGATTCTATATGTGGTTCTATATATGATTCTATATATAATGTAGAATTTTATATATGGTTTCGTATATGGCTATACATATGGTTCCTTATGGTTCTCTATATGGCTCTATTTATATTAGATATACATGTATGTATGGTAACACTTCATGCAGTATATATGGCTCCATCTATATATGCTATCTATATAATTTGTTTCATAGGTATATTTATATATCTTAGCGTATATATCTTGCGCACGCAATATCCAATACTCTTGATTCGGTTTCACCCACCATCGCTCTGATTGAAATAAATAATCTTTCCATTTGTTTCACATTTGGATATATTTTTTGGAAGGAAAACGCCAATAATTATCAGGGGAGGATTGACGCGAACGGAAAATAACGGATGGGGGAGAAGGCCCGTGAGTTTTTTTGTTTGTTTATTTTTTTCTTTTTTTTTTTTTGTCCAACGTTCGGTTTTGTTGCTTCTTCGCCAACATCGACTTGGCATTATTTACAAACGCCGCCAATCAGTTTGATTAATTGATATTCATTGTCCGCTCTTATTGATTCATTACGGGACGTCTGTTTTATCTACAACGCGATACGCCGTACATTAATTGAATTGTAACGCTCATAATACGAACGTCAATTTCAGGACCGCGTCCGAGGCCGGATAAGTCGTCGTCGTAGTTCAGAGTTGTCCGCGACAGAGGGCGCTCCGTTGCGACTCATTGTCACGAAGATTCGGTTACTTTTTCTTCCCTCTCTTTTCTTCCCTCTCTTTTCTTCCTTTTATTAATGGCCCCGAACGATTAATTGCTTTTTTTCAACCTGAATTGTTTGTCTTTATGGAGCTCCGCTTGTCATTAAATACCGATAATCTTGAAATGTTTTTTTTGTGGGGAGTATTTTTTTTTGAAAATTGACAGTGGCAACTTTTGTATGAAATTGTATTTGGAGAATCGACGCTTCTTTTCTATTAAATTCATTTGATTTTCAAGCAGAGAGTGCTTAAATTAAATTAATTTCAGTTTCCACTTGGTGCAAATTTTTATTAATTTCTAAAATTAAAATTTGAAGAATTGTGTAAAGCTATTTATTTTACAATTGATATGTTTGCGTATATAATATTCCTTATAATTTCATAAAATAATGTTTATAACATGTGTTAAATCGATATTAGAAAAAATATCACAGAAACTGTTACTTTACGGTCATCACTCACTGATCACTGCTCACTTTTACCACTACTCTGCCTCGTTTCCTGGAAAAATATTGTCCTTTGTTCCACTCTAATGTCAATACGAAAGGGGCGTGATCTAAATTTGTACCTTCACGGTCTATTTTTGAAGTAACACCTGTATTTCTAAGCGGCGGCTTGGAGTAGTGACAAAGGGGACCAGTGACTAAGTGAGTGACAACGAGTGAGTGACAACAGATAACCGTAAAATAAGTTCTATTTCTCGGTCAAATTTTTTTCTAAATCTTTAATATATAATAACAATTAAGTCCACTAATAAATTTTATTTGCTGCACAAAAATTTCAATCTTATTTGAAATTACGCGATTTCAATCACCGGCCATTTCAACCCTTTTTTCAATGTGAGAAACGTTTTAATCGTAGTCCGGGGCTTTGGGGAAATTAGAGCGCTTATCCGCATCGAAAATGAAGTTATGCGCGCGAGCACACTTATAAAGTCACCGACGTTGTATTTCGTCAGCGAGTTGAGTTTGTTTATGCCTGGCGAAGGATTAAAATAATAATGCGCCACTGACCACGGCAATGCCAGTTCGCCGCGCTCCGGCAGATCAAGAGATTTAACTGGCAAGCCGTTGCCCCCCCCCCTACTCCCCCCACTCCC
>JABFPN010007084.1:0-10750 GCA_022817305.1 Leptoteleia sp. ZL-2020
TGGTAGGGCCTCTCCGGGTTTGCCGATATTGGGTAACCCTATACTGGTCCAGTCTATGTAATCTAATCTGGGTCCTAGTTAGTTTTGTAACGCCTTACCCAGATATCCCCCATACTGGCAATAGCCCGGGCTTTTATAGGCCCTTACTAGTTGCACTTGGATAATGCCAACCTAGGGCCATTACGGGTATTTTTGTATAGGCTTAATACGGGTATTATCAGGTGCACCCTAAACAGGTAATCATACTTTGACACAAAGTGGGAGAGAATGCAGAAAGTTACCCAAATATGATATTTTATAATAATAATAATAACTAATTTGTAATAGATAATAAATACATATTAGGAACAAATTATCAACTCTTTTGATTATTAAAAATATTACTTTCAATAGCGAAATTAGAAATAAATCCTTGCTGGACCAAGAAAGATCCTATCGCGAAAGCAAATTTGCATATCCAGGGCATACCCGGATTCAACCCGGATTCAACCCGGATTCAATTTGTAGCACTTTCGTTAAAAAATAATTTTTCCAGAAAAACCAACCTTGGCAATGGCTAGGCCCTATGCGGTTTTGCCCATCTGGGCATTGACCGGGCGAGGCGTTACATACCTAGCAAAGGCCCAGGTTAAACCCATCTTAGGCCAGTAAAGGCCCTAACTCTAAAACGAATTTACCTACTTAGGACCCGGATTTTACCCGGATTCAATTCTTACTAGGGGATATGCATAATTAATTTTCGTAATTACTATAAAATTTTAGTTCCGGTTATCTAATTTTTAATTAAAATAACCAAATACACTCACAAAAATGTTTATTTAAGAGTAATAGAATATTTTTTTTTTAAATAGGATTTCCATTCATTATATGGACAAAGCGAATTTCTTTTTATAATAAGAATAAATTATTCTTAGAAAAAATATATTTATCTAAAGAATTATTTCTATTTATATTAAATGGATATGTTTTAGAGAAAAGAATAAAATAGTTTTAGTTTAAGAATATTCAACAGATGATAACTGAATATTCTTATTTTTAATAGATTTTCTGTTAGTTTTAATAAGAACATTTTCTTTGTACAGGTTTCTTAACGCAAGCATATTTTTTTTCTAAATGTATGGTTAATTCAATTTGAACTCTAGTAATTATTAATTAAATTAATCATGTAACTTTTTTCTCAGTGTTGAGTTAGCAAAACGTATCAGTTTGTTAACAATTATTATTTTAAAGCAGGCAGTAGTTGTCAATATACCGATAAGTTTTACTAATTTGTGATAGTAATATTTTTAAATTTTTCAAATATAAGTCTCATTTACTAACATGGTAGTAATTTTTATTAAATTTATTATTAAATAAATATAACAATTAGTGTCGGTCACCGATAACTGCGTTCAGTTCAACGTGTTAATTATAATTTTCAGTTAATATTTTTCAATTTCATTTGTTCTTCAAAATTATACATTATATATAAAGTTTGAACTCACCTGAATACACTTTTGAACTTACCTGACAGTATTTCTGGCCTCGCATTAGAGTGACCGAATAGAAATGAATGTACTCAATGTATGTATTTTAAAGGAAATTTTTGTCAAAAGTAAACATGCTTCTCACAATAGAAAGAGGATTAATATATGAGATGCTGTAAACATATAGAAAGAAAGGACAAAGATTAGAAATTTCATAATAGACATAAAAATTACTAGGAAGTATAGTTCTTTTACGGAGTATCCACGTTTAAATTTTCCCGCTATAAATTTTGTCGTAAGATTGTTTTTTAATAGATACGATATTATATGTTATAGCAATGATTCGAGATATCAAATAAATTTAAATGAAAAAGCATTATGATTTATCAACAATTATTCATAATTGGTTCAAATACTTCATATAGGCCGTTTATTAATAAAAGCTTGTTTTACTAAGTAAACAAATAAAAAATATAATAATAATAATACTTTATATACATACATAACATATAATAATAAAATATACAAAAAACAAAGAGTAAACAAAAAATATAAAATTAAACATAATTTCTCTTAACATTCTTCAATAATAATAGATTAGGTGATTAATGGGACGGATTTATCGATAAAATTAAATGTCTTTAAACTATAAGTTTTCCTTTAAATAAAAATGTTCTTTAATTGTTTTTTTTTTATATATTTATTATTAAATAGATAAGACATGTTTTATTTAAAAACTGAATAAAAAATGACAATTTTAATATGTATTTTTATTCTTTTCATTCTTGTTTTTATTTAATTAAAATTCTATTTCTGAAAACTGAAACCCAGGTAGAAATTTATACAAGTATTACCTTAGTAACTTTTAAGTTCATCTTATATGTGTAAGTTATTTGTAAAATATTCTAGGGAGATCCTTGTCAGTTTTGTACGTGACAATTGAACAATGACAATTGATCAACTAACATGTTTTGATGTTATTGCGTGCACTGAGAAAAATAATATAGTAATCCTGGACTCTATGTGTTCCTGTATAAAATAATGCTCGACAATGTGACAAGAAGTACCACAGTTCTGATAATTGGTACTTGAAAAACTAACACCGTTTACCAGACTGTCTGGCAAAGTTCTTAACATTGGAGCATAGAGTCTCAGAATGCCAGAAAGTATAGTAGCTCTTATTATTTTATTTTTCTCAGTGTGCGCATCTACTTCTAGTGCGTTAAAAGATTTATTTGCATATATGGGACAAGAAAATTGCAAGTTAAACTTGCAAATATTTATCAAGAAAAATATGAATTTTATTTAAAAAAGTTAAACTTGCAAAATATTAACAAACATCTTAAGATTTAAGCTAGATAAGAATTCTTAGTATAAAACTTTCTTGAATCTAAATATTACTAGCGACAAACTCGCAAAATGTCTACCTGGGAAGCTAGATTTATGAACACCAAATAATTTTTTATAATACTCATTGATATTCACATATCGTAAAAGAGTGATTTTTAATTCACTTTCAATTTGTAATTAAATAAAAGCGTTAACTAACGACAAAGGTATCTTTTATTTTCTTTTTCAGAGGAAGATAATTTATAACTCGTATGTTGAAAAGAACTCGTTAACAATGGTCTACTTTGTGTGTTTGATTCTGTGTTAATTTATCAACATATTTCAATCTTACAATTTTTTGTTGTGAATAAAATGAGTTTATGTGGAAACACAATTAGATGTAAATATTATTTGCGTTGACAAAAGAAGATAATCTGTTCGATACTAAATGTTTTTGTTTTGAGTTGGAAACAATTCGTTTTAAAATAATTTTGTTAAAAATAGACAAATTTTAAGAAAGTATTATATATTTTACTTATTTTATATTCTGCACTGAGAAAAATAAATACACTGAGAGAAAATTTTTGAAAAAATTGAAATTTTCCGTTGTAATTTAAGGGCATGATGGACAAGGTTGCAAAAACTACAATCAAAAATTGTACAATGTATTCAAACATTTGTAAAAATAAAGTGAAAAATCATAATATTTATGTCTTTTATGAACACATTTTATAATTTTTGATTATAACTTTTTGGCTTTATCCATTATGTCCTCAAAATACAAAAAAAGATTACAATTTTTACAAAAATGTTTCTCTCAGTGTAGGTTGTACAAAGGAAAAGTCAATTGAATGTATGAATGTATATTAATAATTAATTATACTGATCATACTGATGGTTAAAACAACTTAAATACCAGTCATAATAAATAATAATTAAAGGAGGCTACAATTTCTCTTACTGTAAACTTATCGCATTTCTTAAGTTGAATAAAAAACAATTTTGTACAAAATGTTGAACAAAAATTATTTCATAAACTCGCTGTCTCTGGGACTTGAACTCAAATATTTTATACATTTCAGTTAAAACTTGAACAATTACGCCAATGTTATCGCTATCAATATGAAAAATATACCGATTGTCATTTCCTTGATTTAAATTATTGAATTTTTATATCGAATCAATTCAAGTATATAAATATGGAAGATTTAAATTGAATATGGTTGTTTTAAGTTTGCCTCCATTAACTCTATGATTGAGTTGAACGCACTCAAATCTTTTTTTTTTTTCAGTGCAGTAATAGTGAGCTTGATTTTGTAAAAGTAGTACTATATATAATATTACGGCTCATATTTATATCACAAGCAACATTTTCTCAAATTCACCGTAGGATATTGCATTTTATGGAATGGTATGATACTGTTTGTAAAATAATGGCAGTCTTTAGAATGCGGATTAGGTAATTCATTTCCCTCGCTAAATGTATGAAGGTATATCATATATACCTCTTATCGCTTTTCATGAATTATAGAATTTGTGAAGTAATTATAAATTTTAAATAAAGTATACTGTGTTAAGTATTATAAAACAATGGATGTTATTTTAGTATTATACACATTTGCTTGTTTACCCTTGAATATATTTTAAATACTTATAAAATATCTTGTAAGCTTTTACATGGGAAAGTTGTTTATCTAGTTCATTCGAACAGAAAACGTATGACGAACAAATAGAAAAAGTGCGATGTAAAATGCGGAGGCGCTTCCACAAAATATTTTACATCTGTATATATTTATTACGTAGACCAAATGAAATCGCTCTTCGCCATAAAGCAAATACGCATCATAAATATTTTTGTCGTGTGTATGATTTCTGCTTAAAACCTGTTTACCGATTCTTTTGTCTTCCGGTCATCCTTGAAATGCATCGTCTTTTCACGAAGCACGTATACGCGATACACGTTAGAGAAAATTTTGTCGAGAAAAATTCCTTTCTATATTTGTGTCTGTATTTATGTATGTATATATGTATCCATGTATTGAATGAGATTTGGAAGACTTCCGCATAACCATATACTACCCTTGTTCCCGTAAGTTATTACCTGCATGGCTTACGACGATGTATCTACAAATGTAGAAAAGTTTAGGTGCCAAGCATGCACCTGTCCTGGGTAGCGTGCGTTTTAACCATTTTCTTTCGGAATTGTTTACGTATATTATATATTACAAAAGTCTCGGATGAAACGTTTTATGGCGTTTTCACTTCGTTAGGAAACGAAATCTATTGTTTGGTTATTTTTACTTCTTTTCAATCTGTCATTTTTTGCAAAAGGGATCGGCGATTTGCTTAAGCTTTTGTCGCTTTTCTGATTAAACATATTAAGATTTTAAGATTGTGAACACTTTTCAGAGGATACGTTTATTCGCTTCTGTTCAAAAAAAAACATAAATAATTTATGAATTGTCACGAGATTATTTTATATCAGATAATACGTAACCACATGAAAGTTTGAAGAAGAATCGAAGCACAGAATGATATCAATTTACTGTAAATTAATGTTCTTATTCATTCTCCATAAGTGAACTTTTACGCTTTTATATACCTGGTATCATGAGTTTTAGTAATGTTCACAAAATCACTATTTATTACTGGAACTAGTAATTACAACGTGCTCGTCTTATGGTGTGTCTTTTAAACATCATATCGTCATGTTTTTTGTAATATCCACACCGCAATTGATATCTATTTCATGTCTTAGAATATAAATGAACATCTAAATCAAGGGTTCATCATATTTTCCAGCTTGCCGAGGTACGAAAATTTCTTAATAGCCCGTGGATCCGTGTTCCTCGCAGGTTCGTCTCATAGCGCACTCATCTTCCTCAGCACGTGTAACTAAACAATAATCAATTGGTCACACGTTTAAAACCGTCCTGAAGTTTCATCCGCACCTGTATAGGGCATTTCTTCCATTAATTTTTTTTTTTTTTTTTGGTCAAGGCAATATTTTTTAGGCTTTATATTACAAGAAAGCGTGTAAGAATGATCCGAATCGATCATTATCGAAGCGTGATCGTGAAGTCAAGTCCCCGTACAAGTCCGGGACACGTTGTAGTAACGAGGCGCGAGCAGCAAGTGTCGAAATGCGGCTCTTCGCTCATTCTTCTTCGGGGGTCTGCAACGCCGGCGGAATTGGTACCTGCGGCGTCCGATTTAGTGCGCAGTGGTTCTCAGCCAGAAGTAACGTCGGTGTGTCTCGCGCTCAGTTCAGTAAGCGGGCACACGTCAGCCGTGAATGCGCTAGAAAAGCGGAGGTGCCCACGGATGTATTTTTTAATTATTGATTTTAATGACGAGGCGAGCCGCTTCAACGCCATCTTGGATGCTGGGCGGAGTAACTCCTTCACCACCACCTCCTCCTCCTGCCTCTTCTTTACCTCCACCTCCTTTTATATCCTTCTCTCTTTGCTTGCCATTTTCTGTCTGTCCTCGTCTATCCTCTCTTAATGCTGCGAGATAGACAGATGATAATTAAGAAAGCGGCGGGACGCATGAGACAACGTTGCGACACCCGACATCGATTCTTCATCGCGATTCGTCCATAAATTGAAGCTTCTTCCGCATCTTTTCTCCGCGGCAGCCGTTTCCCTGCTTACAATCGAGCGAGCATTGTTGCTCCTCGCGTCTCCTAAATAATTTCGATTTTCATTGTTCGCACGAAATGACGGGATTTCGGCAAAAAAATGTTTGGCATTCTAATTCCGACCCGCTCGGATTCGTACCTATCTTGCACTTTATCAGTTTTTTTTTTTTATTCTTTTCCGGTTCAAATTTTAGTTTCTGCTTTATCCAATTATGGTGATTAACTCCGGAAAGAAAACTGACGTTTCCTCTTGCCTTTTTTAGCTTCATTTTTTTTTTTTTTTTGATTTCCTTTTTTGGTAACTTTAAATGGACTCAATTCGGAAGCTGATCGAATTTCATTTTTTCTCTCGGGATGAAGCTGCGGCAACTTTTTGAAATTTTTGTCGAGTAATAATAAATCCAAGATATAACGCTTGAAATAAAGCTTTAATAGCTATTGATGGTTTTGATGTAAAAATAATAAAAATAAAAACACGAAATTAGATTGTAGTAAGTAAATGTCATTTAGAATTGCATCCATTATTGTTTTAAATCTATGAAAATATAATATATTGTTTTATGATGTAAAGATGCAAATTTTTGCAGTGTAGTCAAAAGTCTTCAGTAAATAATTTATATGTATAATTGTCTAATAATTTCTGAAAATCGTAACTTGTAATTTTTATAAAATGTATTATTATTTTTTTGTACGCACTATGCTTTTATAATACTATTTTCAATTATTTAATGTAATATAATTCAAAAATAATTTACACCGAGGGAAAAAAAACTGTACACTCGTATTAAATTGTAGTGAAATCCCCAAAACATTTGATGAAAGTGCTGTAAAAATTATAGTGAAAGTCATGGCTATTTTTATTATATAAACATGGCTTTACATTAAGGTTCTAGCGTATTAATTTTTAGTTTTTTTTTCCAATGTAGCAATACAACGAGCGATATCTATTTCATATTTGTTTACACCGTAAAAAATTCCACGAAATTTAATGCATGTAATATATTTTTCTTTTCACAACTTGCAAGAAATTAAATAAATATTACAGAATTCTCAATAATGAATTCACAGCATTCAGTAATATACATTAATTCTTTATCTGCTACTAAGACAAGTAAATTGTATATTAAATTAATTAGAAAAGGTAAACAATTTTATTCTATAATCTTTATTTTAATCTGCTAAACTGTTTAAATCTAAGAGTTAAACATTTGTTGTATAGCGATTACAACTGTAATAAAGTAAACGTAATATTGAATTATCTAAAAGAAACTTGTAAAAATTATATACATAAAAATATTAATTTTAAATGTTAATACATTTAATACATAATTTAGGTGTTTTTCAGGTTTTATAAACCAGTTTCCTTCCCGTGTAAATTTTCCCACCTTGAAAATATTTCGTAATACATAAATGTTATATTTTTGATTTGTAACATCTAAAGCAATTATTTTGATTGCAAACTTATACTGTAGTAAATATTTTATTTCCATAAATATCGTAACATCGAATGAAGTTTATAAATCCTACTCTCCCATTCTTATTTCCAGCAACATTTCAAACAATAGCCACTTAAAAATTCCTTAAGTAATACATCAAAGCAGATTCTTACAAATAAAATTGCGGTTGTTTGTTCAAACTGGATTAGAAAATTAAAATTAAAAAACCCCCACTACTTTATTAACTTTGACCATACAACAAAATGAACAACAGCATTATACTTAAATAAATTACTAATTATTTCTCAATGAACAATTGTCTTCGTACAATTACAAGAACAGTAAACAATCGTGAAAAAAAAACCAACAACCGCTTCCTTGACTCCGCAGCATCCGATAAAATGAGTTCTCCTCCGCGCACTTTAACGTATTGTCTCGCGACTGCGTCGGTGCTTGAAACGTGAGCCACAATAAAATGAATCCGAAAATACGCTAATTAAATGTACAAAACTTCGCGCAACTTCACAACCTTCGTCACGAAAGAAACGAAAATCTCGTCGTGTTTCGCGGAAATAAGTTGCCTTAGTAATTATACAATACCACAGGGGAAAAAGGGGGGGGGGGAAAGAGAAGAAAACAAATGGAAAAACAAACAAATAGACAAGAAAAGAATCAGAAAAAGGAGGGGGAAAAAGAAGGGAAGAAAAACGCTGTCGTATCGCACGCATTCGCTCGAAATCATTCACTGTTTTAAATGCGGAGGAAACGTAAAAAAAAAAAGAAGAAGAAAGGAGAAAAATAAGAAAAGAGTAAAAAACTAAGGGGGGGTTTTGTGCGCGTCGCAGCCTTTTACGCACCGAAAAATACGCGAATGGGGCTACGGAATCAAGCCGAGGGGTGGTTTGTCGCGGGATATTGTTACGCGGGCCACGTGTTCCGCAGCATTCCGACCATTTGCGGGCGTCGAGAGGGCCTTACAATCTTCCTAATTAATATTTCGGCCGGAGCCAAGGCAACAGAAAAGACGTGTGCACGCGAAATTGAAAAAAAGCCCGCGTGTTTGAAGACCACTCCGGCGAATTTGTTCTTCCTTTCAACACGCATTCGCTACGCCGTACGCTCGCAAGATAAATAAATGCACGTCAGGCAATCAGGGTAATTCACGTCAAGGGGCCGAAATAATGAGCGCAAGGCCGATGAAAGATGCTTTTTCGGGATTTCGGGGCTTTCCTTCGAGTGCGCAAGTCGTCTTTTTCGCGTTTAGTTTAATTCGATCTGTCCCGTGCAAGTTCAATTCACCGAGTAAACTTTCCTCTCGGTTAAAAATCAGTTTCCATTACTCATTACTCATTTATTATATATTATAATTATAATTTTAATTTACGTGCTTTCGAAGTCCTTCAATTGCAGACTATAATATATATTCTTTTGAAGGAAAAACTTTAGGTTTCTTAAAATAAATAAATGAAATTAAATTGTTCGTTAAAACATATGATTAAAAATTAATGTAACGCCTTCAATGTTAATTAGATGTAACTTCGAAAAATTATATTTTGTTTGGCTTTGTCAAAAATATTTTTTAGTTTTAAAGCGGGCATGGAATTTGCCTACTGCATACTAACGTGAAGGATCTGTCCATGAAATTACACTAAGGAAAATTTTCAGTTACCGTGACTATAAAAGTAAAGTTGGTCTTAGAGCCAACTGTAGTGTGCAGTTCATTTATTTCAAGTGTTCAGAGTGGAGAGAACTATGAAATATATTTCATAAAATCGGTTAATAATAAAAATAAGAAATAATAAGGCTTTAAAGCATAACTACGATTTCAAATTTTCAACAAAATGGTTTTAAAAAATACTCTCAATAATTTGTATTAGTTTCTAATGTCAATTTTTGAATGGGAAAAAAAACCGCGATCAAAAAAAAAAACTCACTAACCAACCATAAAATATATTTAAGGCCAACATATTTTGTTTACTCGGAGGTTATTCGCCGAGAAGAATTTAAATAGAAAACTAAATTGTCGATTAAATCCTCTAATATACAATATTTCAGTTTATCAGAGTCAGAAGATACCACTGTGTTTATATTGATATCAATGACGAAGAAATTATACATATATTTTAATTCAAAATAATGAATGAAATTAATGTTTCGCTGACGCACCAAATAACGCACAAATTAAAGGTAATATTTAAAGTGTGGCTGACGCGCCGTTTATAATTATTGAATGGTTATTGCACGATAAGTGTAGGCGAGAACAACGATACAAAATATTTGTTAACTTAGCATGACTATTTGACGGTTGGTTAATCAATTTAATTTTATGTATTTCGAATGATATACTTATGAAATAAATTATTATTCTGCTACAATCAACCGTTTGATCAAAGGACAGAAATATATCGCGAGTCGCTCTATTGGACTCAAAATAAACATAAGACGGGGCTTGCTGGTACACTTTGGTAAAGGATAAAGGAAAACAAACTAACTTATTTCTATACTTCCAGTAAACGATTATGAATAATACTATCGGACACAAACTACGATTCTAGTACTACTCAATGAAGACTCTAACTCCTTTACCACGATTTTACGATGACTCTCTGACACTGTCACTTTACGATGACTAATACAGTTATTTGTTGACTCTAATACTGCCAGTTAATGACTCTCTGAGGTCGAATGAGTTCAACTGTAAATAGTTTCGGTTGTTTATTTAGAATCCATACACTGAGAAAAAAGTTAGGATAAAAATTATTATACTAAATGTAAAAATGGGGACAAATTACAATTCTTGTGATATTTAAAATACATTTTAAAAGAGATTATCAGTATTGTACAAGTTGTTATGGTACAGTATAATAAAAATGTTC
>JABFPN010007085.1:0-10750 GCA_022817305.1 Leptoteleia sp. ZL-2020
GGAGTAAGATTACTGGTTTACTGCTGCAGCTTTTCCAGTTAGTTGTAAAAAAAAATCAGTAACAAAAAAATAAATTTACATTGTACAATTCCCTGTTTATTCCGCGGTTATATACGAATCTCAAATTAATTAAATAAAAGATTAAAATAATAAATAAATAATGCAGGAATTAAATGATAAAATTGTGATAAATTAAATGATAATCTTATAGAAATATCAGGACAAATACGTGAATATACATGGAAATAATAACAAAATATACGGGTATTATATACTGTCATTCCTAAACATCTAAAATGTCACTTAGACATCTCATACTGGTGGACGACGCGATCGTACGTTTCTGGTTACATTTTCACATTTCGTCATTTTGGAAATTACAAGAAGGAGACAGATAATGACCGAAAATAATCAATAAAACCGACAACTCGATTGCCCTTATCAGATCGACCCATGGCCCCTCTTTAGTGGGGGAAAAAGATAGTGTGGGAGGGAGGGAGGAGGTATTCGATTTTTGCGGGCGTTCAAACTTTCGTTAAACATTGGGCCGCATGAATAATTAAGCGCCGCGGCCGTGATTCTCTAATAACCCAAATACGTTGCGCGGTATATCACCAAGTTTCCCCGCTCGGCCATTTTTCTTTGCATTATTCGCCGCAAACTTCGCGAAAGACTACCTTCGGACTGCCTGCAGATTTTGGCCCTTATATATAGCCCGGGGCCGGTGATTTAGCTATCGAAATTTTCATAAAAATTCCGTCGCATATGCGCCGCGCAACATTCCCCCGGTGCCACTGGCTTGCCGGGGGGGAGGGGGGCTTTCGTTAGTTACGAGGTAGCCTCTCGTCTCGCGCAAATATTTCCCTCGCGCCGATTCCTCGACCGTGCATTCTGAATTTATAATAAGACCGCTTTTCACGGTCGTTTTCCTTGGCATTGTTTTCGGCCAAGGAACACCCCAATTTTATCAAGTTATTATATTTTTTTTTCTGTTTTCGTCCTTTGCTACCACGGTAAACTAATTTCAAACGACGGCCCGCAAATTGTTTTCCCTCAATTATGAACGTCAACGTTTACGGTCACGCTAATTCGTGACCATTATACGATAACAAACAAAGTCATATACGAAACGCTTTGTACAGCTTTTTTTTTTCAACGCCACGCCGACCGTTGATTTTGTTGGCCGATTCCCTGCGCATCGACGTAATTTGTTTTGGCATAATTTGCTTGGTGAATTGTGAAATTAAAACTTGTATTGGCTTGCGCGGATCAAAATGGATTTCATATTTCAATGTATATTACCAGTCGCGCGGCATTCGAACGGGAGCATTTTCATATTTGCGGTAGCAAAAGTTAATGAAAAAAGTTTCATTGGCAGATAATTTTGTGGTACTTTGTTTAGTATTTTCCCTTTTTTTTAATATTACATTTTCTGTTTCGAAGGGAAGCTATTCAATATTCGTTGTAATAAGCTACTTTATTTTTTGTAAAAAAAATAACATTTTTTATGTTAATGTTCTGAGAAAGAGGCATTTGCATAATAGATGTCAGAATGAGTTATATTTTTATGGGGAAAAGATGGTTCGACGAAGGAAAAAAAGAATATTTATGTTTATATTAAACGGTGAGAAAAGATTAATAAAAATTACTGACATTGTTGGTAAGCTGGTCATATACTTGCAAGAATTGAAAAAATACTATCCCAAATTAGTAAAAAGTGTCAATATTTTCTAAGAACTGTCAACAAATTGATTTGTTTTACTAACTTAAGATAGTAATTTTCCAAAGTTTTGCTAATATATAACCAGTTTACTAAGAATGTCAGTAAATTCTATTAATCTTTTCTCTTCGTGTATGAATTTCATGTACGAGTTTAGTGATATTTAAATGAACATAATGTCAAAATTTCTGAATCGTTGGAAATAATAATCCAGTCCTAGATAACGTACCGTTGTCTTTAATAAGTCATCGAAATATCCCCAGACAATATGACAGCACACACCATTGGTGGGAAAACAAACAGACACATGTATTCGGAATTGGGAATAAAGACGAAAAATTTTCTCATTACAGTCGCCATTCAAATCGTTAATTAACTTCGCCTCGTATGTTACAGTCTAAATATATAATTTGACGTTCATCACGCGCGATCTTGGTTTTCTATGCCATCGTGTTTTTCTTTGGCGAAAAAGTTCGGGCGCGCATAAAAGCAATAGCCCAAGCGTTTATTGAATTTCTGATTCTGCGAAAGTATCCTTATGCCCAAGACGTTCGTTAAATAATCAAATAAGCGCATTATCCAGTTTAAATAGTGACGCTCGAGAAAAATCGAATCTTTTTCACTGCCACGGGATTAATCGATTGATGAAAAAGTTGAAGCGGGGAGAAGGTTTCGAGAGTCACCCAGTTGTTCGTTTAGAAAAATAAAAAATAACTAAAGAAGAAGAAAAAAAAAAGATAAATAAATTACTGCCACTGAGCAGCAGCAATTGATGACTTGAGTTATTCGTAAAGTATTATCTTAATGGAATCGCGAGGGGACCCGCTCATAGTTGTAGAATTACGTCTATTATTGGGGACGCGGTGAGGAGTGTTTCGACGTAGTTGTACGGAGAAAACGGGAGAGAGATGATGCGGGTTAAGAGAACGGAACCGAAATGCACACTCCTTCCTCCTGCGAGGAAGGCACACGAAACACGAAACGCCGGGCGAGCTCCGCGTAATTCAATTTTTTTTTGGCCCGACCGTTAACAAGTTACGTCAGATATTCTATTTTATTTTATTTCATTAATTTAGCCCGAATCACGTTGCTCTGTTATCCCGGCGTAAATTTCGTTCGTATAATCAGCTTTGTTTTGCGCGAAAATGTTATGGTTTCAACACCCGGAGGGGGGAGGTGCTTTGACGTAGGTATTTTCTTTTTTTTTTTTTTGTTGTGTAGTAATTAATGTGTTTTTATGCTCGCTATAATTGGTTGTTTTTAATTTTATAAATAAGTTTACAAAGAGTAATTCGACAAAGAGTTTAATTATGCATGAAATAACATGTTACAACACGCCGTTTTATTAACGCATTTTTCCACGCCGTGTGCGCGGCGTGTGTAGAACGTTTAAGCATCAGCCGTATCTTCGGGAGCTGGCAAAAGTTTGTTTGATATGCCGCTGTAATGTGAGTTTTATTCCGACGTGTTAGTTCATGATTACATCTATCAAATGTTAAATCGTATAACGGATGCGACGAGACAAAACAATCGCTTGTCTTTGGGTAAAAGAGCCGCCCGGTGGAGGTAAAAATATAATTAAAAATGTTAGCGATGGAGCGAGATCGGTGGTACCAATTAAAAAGTTTCAAATGAATAAGGTATTAATTTACACTGGGAAAAAAGTGGTTCGTAATTTCTGGTTATTTAAATATAACTGTATAATTATTTCCAGTGCAGGTGTATGTTTAGGATAGACATTCAAATACTGCGTTCGGGTATTCGTACGTTTCTGAGAGATACATGTGTACTTGCGGAAATTTAAAGCATACAATGTACCCGAAGTTAGGCGTACGTACATTTATATTATTCTTATTAGTAAAAATGTTCACCAGAGCTGTTCTTAAATCGTTCGAAATTTTACTATCACTTGATTTACCTATTCCTTTCGATTTTTAAAAATATACATTGGAGTTATTTCACTGAAAAAAATGACAGAAAAAATTACTATCTTTGACTGTATTTGAGCTACATGTCCGTCTATTAATGAAAATTACTGTTCTTTAAAAGCAAATACACTAGTTTCAGTTGTTATATTTATAGATAAAACAGAAAATTTTTCCTTTTATAAAACAGTAATTTTTATTAAAAGACGGACATGTAGTTGAATTGCAGTTAAAAACAGTAATTTTTTCTGTCATATTTTTTTCGGTATATCAATAATCCTCCGCACCATTAATTTCTGTAACAAATTTCGTACGAAATTCTTCCACTGATTACGTAATAACTGGCAAACAGTTTTTTTCCCCTCTGAACTTTCATCTGGAATTGAAACCGTTAACATTTTTCAATTAAAAATCACGCGAATCGCACAATTAACTTGTTGAAATTTTGCGATGCGCTGCTCGATGCCCGGAATGAAGCAAGAACGTTTCGCGAACAATAACCGATCATAATTTTTGCTTTATCGCGCCGACCTACCGGGGGGAAAAATGTCGAATCGTAAATTAAAATTGCCGGGCTCGTTCGGCTATTTCGCCCGCATCATTCGCCGGATCTTTGTACACAGAAAGTTGGATTTTTTGGAATCGGCGAATTTCCGAGGGGAGGACTTGACGTTTTTGCCGGCGCGGAAACGCTGAATCCGCAGATTACAAGTAAATCGTGGAAGCCAATAAAATTTGTCAGTTCCCGATAAGGAGCGGAGGATCGTAAGTTCGGAGTCGGTGTGGTACACGCGGTCCTTGAACGGCCACGAAGAATCTTACAAGGTGATAGATACACATTTTGGCCAGTGGCCAAGCGTGAAGAGGATGACATTGTAAGCCCAAGGTATATCTTAATGTTAGTTGAATGAACGAATGTGAAGAAAGGTTATTGGAACAGAAGTCGTCCTGGATTGTCCATAAATTCGGTAACGTGGCTTGAATTCAATATGGCGCGTAAGTTTACGCCGACTTGTCGTGGGGACATTAGAGGGCATTTTAGATAGCAGCTTTTGTTCTTGTTTTTTTTTTAAAAACAAATCATATTTCTTCAAGGAAAGACTTCAGTCCATTTCTATCAAAGACCAATTCTTACCTCTCTAAGTTGGGAGGATAATTCTTCCAGTTTGTTGGTAACATTTTAGGGAAACAATAAAATGATGTTCATTGAAATATGAAAATAAAGATCAGTCAAATTCGTGGACCTCTTGAGAGAAATTGTATCTCAGAAGTCCTCCAGTTTTGGAAAAATCTAACGCACAAGATGAAGAGATTCAGCTGGGTAAGATTTATCCCATTTATCGTAGCTGAAATGTATCTCTTAGACTTTTCAAGTTATGCTATAATTGGTCTTGCGTCCTAATATCATAGATAAGCCGTTTGTAGATAATGCTGCGGTGTTGAAATTTCTTCTACCCACGGTTGTAAAACAACTTCAGAATCCTGAGTCAGACGGTGTCGAGACGATATTGGGTCAATTGCAAAATTCTATTGGGGAAATTGAATTTTTTCCCCGTTCCAAATTGGAGAATAATAACATACGAGGAAATCTTTGAAGCAAGCAACATTTATTTCGTTTTAATTAATTCACCGATGTGGGAAAGTCGTCGGGGGAATCGTTTTCAAATTGAAAGATTTCGTATGTAATTTGTTATTATCCCAGGGAATAAGTTGCTGATATAGCAAGTAACTTTTTCGCGTAATGTTCTGGAACTCGTTCAAACAGTTTTTAAACCGTTCTTTCTGTGACAAAAAGTTTTCATTCTGCGCTGCTCGTAGTTGATTAACTTTCATTATAAAATAAATATTTTACGGGTTTCATAAAACTACTCCATTCAAATTTTAATTAAAAAGCAAAACAAACAAAAGCGAATAAAAGTGAACAAAAAAAAAAAAAAAGGAAGAATTTTGCCATTTGATTAAAGTTATACAAATTGAAGCAGCGCAAAACTTATGAACGATTGTCGAAATATTTACGGACAAGCTTTGCTTTGGAAGTGGCAGAGGTGATTTTGCGGCGCCGAAAATGATCGGAAATAAAGATTTTCGCGCGAACAAAGCGGAGGTGCAATTTGAACTTCTTCCGAAATTGTTCTTATTGATTCGAAATAATAAAAATAAACGTCTCACTGTAGATCAGCTTGAGGATTCAGCCAACTAGTTGGGCATTGTGACGCCGCTCGAAGAGGGCGATCGTTTTCAATCGACTTCGTTGTTCATTCTTCGACGGATTTTATTTCAAGTCTCCGTCCAATTTATCCTTTTTTCGTTCTTCTGGCTCTTGGCGATGCGTTTCGTTTTCCGTTTGGCTTGATTCGGTTCGAGTTGACCGATCCCAAACGATGTATATCGAATTGATAACCCATGCTGAAATGAGATACCCCCCTCGAAATCGACTTCAAAAGCTATCGATGTTTGGCTATAATTTCCGATTATTGTTATGTTCTTATAAATGCATCAGAAGCCCCAAAACGGCTATTCACTACCAAACACAATCCGGAACATTGAAACGAAAAAATAATTGGAATTTCTTTGATAATAAAACTCTACGATGAATTGTCGAATTTAATTAACTAAAAATTGGATACAATATCATTTTGTTTGCAGCAATGCTGAATTTACATTTATTGCTTTAATTATTATTAATTTATATAATTATTATTGATTGGACGATTGTGTTTAAAAAAAATTTAACACAAACATTTAATAATAAGGATATCCACTGAGTAATATTTAATTCCCATTTTCGATTATTTCCAATTGAAGTTGCGAGTTAATAATAATATCAATTGAATGAAATTGAAGTTGTTTTTCCGGGAGTGAGTTAAGTTTGTGTGTGTTTTTTTTTAAAGAACCGATACGCGACGCGCATATAAAATGACAAATGACGTCGAGCACACCCATCGCCCAAAACCGTGTGCAATTCCGACGGTTGACATTTCGTGGCCGAGCCGAAAAAGCAACCGCACGAACAGCATCGTAATGCAAGGTAACGCCCGCTAAGATAAAGATGTTCTAGACGCGGAAAAAAAGCGGTACACGAGTAGTCGTATTTCTTTTCGCGCGAATACATTTGGGAATTCAATATCACTCTTCTGGTTTGGACGTTGCTTTTACGCGGAAAACTTACTCGCCGTGCAAAGGGAGAGGGCGAGAGAGAGAGAGAGAGAGGGGATAGCAGCGGGTTCGATCGGGATTTTGATGTATTTTGAAATACGCTTTGGTGGTTGTAAAGGGTGTCACGTGGAACGCGGCAGACTTTGAATTTTAAATCGCAAGTTTTAGGCAGATTGTATTGGAGCTTTCTCATTCGCCAAGTTCAATTTCACTTTATTAGATGAATCTGAGGAAATAAATAAAAATTATGCCAGCCTGTAGTTTTATAACAAATAATACGTATGAAAATAAGAATACGAAATAAAGCTCTCGGATTCGCTTGTTTTTCCGTCGCACATTTTTTTTAATATAAATGGCTTGGTTAAAAATAAACATCAACATTTCTGCTTGTATTCAAATTACAAAAATTTTATCATATTGTACAATAGAATTCTTGTCGTTTATTTTATGAAAGATATTTTTACATAATGTACACTTTTAATTTTAACATTTTAATGAATAAATAAATGGTATACAAACAGCAATATCCTGTAATTACACGGAATAATACATTATAAATATCAGGTTGCATAGCAGGAATTTCTTTTACTCTCTCTCAGTGAATGCTTTTTATACACTATATTAAATTGCTTTTACATACTAATTATAAATGAAGATTATATTAGAAAATTAAAATAGACCTCGTTAAAATCCTTGATCATATTAATTCGCTAATGTGAATAAAGTGCTTATAATCGTTAATGGTTATTCGTGACTGTGGATATATATTAAATAAAGATGAGAATTTTCATTAAGTTCTTTGTGAATTTTTTTTTAAACTTTCAAATCATATATTTATGGACCGTGAAGAAACACAATAATTTAAATACAACGGTTCACAATCAGATAAAATATATAGGTATTGTAAAAAGGTTGAAATGAAATAAAAAAAAAAAAAAGAAATTAAAGTAAAGATCACGTTTTATATAGAGCACTCCTAACATTCAGAGATATTCTCTTTTATCATTATAAAAATAATATTACTTTCTTTCATTCTTCGTGCTATTGATTTTGAGGCATTTAATTTACTAGACGACGTTTTAATTAAAAGAAATTACTCTAATAAATCATTCCGCGTAAAAGTGATGAATTTTCTTTTACGTAATGGATTAATTCACATACATATTATTTTTTGGAATTCATATTATTAAAAGCTTAATAATTCGTCGGGCTTATCAACGAAATTTCACCGGTATTGTATTTTTTGCGAAATGGCGATTCCATTTTCCAGAACTGAAAGAAAACAAAACCGTATAGTTATTAAGTTTAAGCAGATTTTCTCAAAGTAATACTTTATAATGATCAATGTTAATCAATCTAATTTATTTTCAAAAAAAATATATATAAGACTATAGTTCAGCTGTAGACATTTGAAAGAAAAGTTTGAGATCGTGACGAAAAAATATATTCGAGCAATGATAATAATCATTTGTTTTCTTATTAAAAAAAAAAAAAAAAAATGAAAACAGGTGGAATCAAGTAAGTACTTTTCGTTGAAATATGAAAAATATCTTTATCCCATTGAAATGCCACGCGTAACGCGCCGTTAAAAAATTCATTTCACATTTTTCGCCGGGATCGAACCGCTGTAATTAGTCATCGGAAGTATGATACGTGGTCTAACTGGAAAGTCGAAGCGAGAAACGCGAGAAGACCTGAATTCTGGTTTTTCATATCCCTTAACAGGTATCATGTCGGAGATAAAGTGGCGCAGAGATTTTAGAACAAATCTCTCGGCAGCGCCCCGTTAACAGACTAAGAGAAACCTCTCCGGTTCATGCTGATTCTTAATCCGCGAGTAATGAGTTTCGTCCTGCGCTACGTAAACCCACATTATCCGCGCCCCGGTTGCCATCTACGTGTATAATGGTAAAAGCGTCGCTTTTGAATCCTCCTGACCACACTTACTCGCTTCGCACCCATTCGCTTATTTTTCACCACGCCATTCTATTTCAGTTCCGCATTTCCAATCGAAAATTTCACCGTTGAATCTTTAATTTTCAATTTCTTCGGACATCGCAACTCGATTTCATCTTTAAAAGTTCACATTGGACAAAAGTATTGCCCGTGGCACATATAAACTAAAACAAAAAATGAAATTAATTATTTCAACTTCATTATATATTTCCTTTTCCCGAGTTTAAGTAGCGGTAACAGTTTTCCAATTATGCAGTAATTTTAAATTATTATTTTAAAACGCTACCAAAAGTATCGTCCTATTAAAATAAATAAATAGATAGTTTCTGTTTGCTGAGTACAAATACAATTATCTCCAACGAATTCTACTCCAAAAGTTTGCGCCGCGATAATGATATTGTCATTTTTCAAAATTTCGTTAGGGTCATAAAGTTATAATTAAACCCCGTAATTATAACTCTTAAGATAATATTAAGGAAACTGCTTTGCAAAGTGGGAACCGACGGTAAAATAATAATCTAACCATACTTGTAAGCCCGATTATTAGATTTGTCAAAATAATTGAAAACCATCGGGAAAATTCATCGCCCGACGTCGTTACTTTCTCGCGTAACAATTGGAAATAGTTGCAACGGTCTCGTTGCAACTGCTTTCTCACCGCGCTTAATGATTTTCAGTTTTACCGTGGAACGAAAATAAGTTTGATAGCCGAAGCTGAATCGCTCGGGGCGCTATGAAGTACATGTTCCGCGGATTAAGTTCCACGAATCGAGTGTATCTCTGGGTTGTCCTCTTGGGCGCCTTCCCCTGATAAAATCAATATCCGTGACTTGCCGAAAAACAAAATTCACCCGCAATCGAGATTCATTGCGATAATATTTGTCGCCGCTTTGACGGAATCGCACTTATTGTCCTTGGCTTTTAATTATCGAGCCGTCAGTCGCGGCAAAGCGTTCCCACGCAATTAATTCCGCGGCAACTTTCGTTTCTCAAACGATTTACCCGTCGTTTTAATCGCCCTCGCGCGCACATGACCATTGTGTGCACAGGAGTATATCGCGTTTTTTTGAAAAAACTTCGTAAATAAGTGGAGTAACGTGTTTGTTGATTGTAAACTTGATTCATTTGCCAGCCAAGAGTTTCATCCGCAAAAAAAGAAGTCAAAAATACCGCGGGTTTCTCTCAAACGAAGCCTGCAAATGTTTGTTCCCTGATTAATAATTCGGTAACATTTCGATAAATAACAGGGCATCTGTGATTTATCTGACGTTCAATTGCCATTCACAATACACGTTGCAATTTTTCTGGATGCCTGACGCAACAAACTCCCGATATATCATTCGGGTGCAAAAAAAAAAATAGAGAGAGAGGAAGGAACTGCGCAAATGTATGTCAAATGTTGCGCTGCCCGAGAATTATTCCGCCAGGCTAGTTTGAGTCAATGATTAACGTGGACGGATGCGAGTAATTTCTCTGGAAAAGTCCCGCCGCGAGAAAAGTTTCTTTTCTTGGCAAGACGTTATCTCCGGAAACTTTGATTCATGCTATTCTGCATCTGCAAGTCCCGTAATTTTAATTTCGCGTACGAAAAAAAAAAAGAAAAAAGAAAAAGAAGCGGCGCATTGATTTATTTTGTCAAAAGAGGAATGGGTCGCCGAGGAAAAGGCTTATATGGCGGCTTGATTTCGCGCATACTTTTCGGTAACAAAAGTTTTCGCGCATTTCTTTGGTATCAGTATCTAAAAGATTCATTGTACCCGCAACAAATTGTGTTTCTGGCGCCACAAAAGTATTTATTTCGGAAAAAAAGAATGGTACGTATTAAAAGTAATATCTTTTGTTGCATCCTTTGCCTTGTTACACGCAAAAATAATGGTTTAGACATAGTAGATAAACTTATATGGTTACGAACTTCTGGTCAAATAAACGCGGAAATTCTGTCCGGATTGACAAAATCATTTAGTCAAAACACCTATACAAATTTGACTGAGCG
>JABFPN010007086.1:0-10748 GCA_022817305.1 Leptoteleia sp. ZL-2020
CTGTAACTGAAATTGATTAAAGTAAACAAATGAAGCACAGATAATCTTAGAATTAAACTTAAATTTGTATTGTGAATAACACTCGGATGTTCATTAATATTTTTCTACAACATTTGAATTAATTAAACGTATAATAATCTAAATTAATTCAATTGCACGGACTACATGTGCTAAAATAGAAAATTTCTGGTTAAAAGGTATACGACAACCTTTTAAATACTAAATATAATTTTTTAATCAAGAGTTTTTATAACCTATTTTTGCTTACTATCTGTCACTATTATGCCAACTCTAAATGGGTAGTTATATCGAATACATGCTTATACATTTGACTCCAAATCCAACTCCGCATATGCAGTTGCGATTACCGGATTTTTTTCTGAGTGTACTGTAATGGGGTCTTGCTAGGAAAGCAGGATACCCCATATGTAAATGGTATGGAATTTTGGTTTGATTAAAAGATTCCTTTACCAGTTTTGGGACCCCAAGAACAAGACATATTCTTCTTTTTCTTTCTTTTTTGCATTTTGACATTTCAAGTGTTTTCTTTCACTTTGTACATTTTGCTACTTGTAATTGAATATTTTGCCTTTGAAATAAAATAAACTAAAATTTTCCATAAGTGGAAATTAAGTTTGCCAAGGTTTTGAAAAGTTAGTGGAGAAAGCTGAAACGTTGCAATATGGTACGTGTATGATTTGCATCCCATAACTGCCCCATACATGTTAATATATCCCATATATGTTAACATATATATAAATTTTTACCTGTGTGTAGTAATTTTCAATATATTTTTTATTTGAATATCAATCAACATATATATCGTATATATAAATTTTTATCTGGCATGATTGTAGTTAATGCAACCTAAATATTCACTAATTACAAATAATTGTTTTATTTTTAAAACCATCTTTACTAAAGAAATAATACTTTGAAATTCTTTTATGGATAACAAATTTGTGAAATACTATGTGTATGATATATCAGTTAAAAAAAATTACACGCATATAAAAAGATATAATTTCTACACTGAGAGAAAATTTGTTGAAAAAATTGTAATTTTTCGTTGTAATTTGAGGACATGTTGGACAATGCTGCAAAAAGTACAATCAAAAATCGTAAAATGTATTTAGAAACTTGTAAAAATAAAGTGAAAAATCATAATATTTACGTCTTTTATTAATAGATTTTATAATTTTTGATTGTACTTTTTTGAGTTTATCCATCATGTCCTCAAATTACAACAAAAGATTACAATTTTTACAAAAATTTTTCTCTCAGTGTACTTTACTTAAAGAAGATTAAATTTAACATTATTATTTGTAGAACTTTCAAACTAAATTCTTTCATTAAGGTTACGAGATACAAAGAGCGATAAGTAAGATTTTGAGGAATAGATGATTAAGTGAATACTATCAGTAAACCCTTTTACATGCAAATTTGCCATAGAATCAGCTAGCTTTATTAATGTTAATGTATCGCTGAACTAAACAACTACGATATTAATTACTCGTAGCACTGAGCACTATTGATAAATTTTGTTACGTTCAAAGTATAATGATTAGTTCACTGCTTAATTTCAGTTAAGCAGTAGGCATCTAAAGTCCTTTAACGTAAAAGCTTTGATTAATACAACTGTTATGATTACGCTTTGTAGTTGCCGCACTGTTACTGTTTAAAATTCTAAGTAAAATTATGCCAGATGAAATTGTTTCATGATAGTATCATTTTGTTCATTTAATCAATCATTAAAATAAAACACTTTTTAAATTATAATACATTTCTATTATTCGCAACTTCTTTTTGTATTTATTAAACATGCAGGAAAAAAGGTGTAATAATAATTATTAAAATTTAAACAATATTTATTAGAAAGCTCTAGTAATCGTGACGTATCTTGATGTTTTTGAAATAAAGACTGTTTTTTATTAAAAAGGAACTAATACACTCAAAAAAATTTAAAAAACTACTCTATAATAAAACTAATGTTTCAATTTATGATTAAATCATACGTATAAACCAAACATACATAATAGTGGCAGATCTTTAAAATTGTTTCAAATAGAGAACGAAATTAGGTAAAATCAAATATATTTATTCATATTGAATTGAAACTTTGAATAAAAATTCGATTAAAAAACATATTTTAATCTTCTAAATTAAATTTTATTCAATCCAAAATATGGGAAAAATACATTTTATATTTATAACTTTAATATGAGAAAATAAAAACCTATCCATTCAGACGTAACATTTACAGATTATTATTAATAATTTATACGACTCAATTATTAAAACTGAATGAGTCAATTATATTTTATAAATAAAATATAACTTTATTTAAGTAATTTTACTGATTTTGTGCTAACCTGGATTCGAAATAATTTTTACTTTTGCTTCTAATAAAAAAACAGGATACGTCACGATTAGTAAAATAGCTTTCTAGTAAATATTGTTTACATTTTATCAATCATTATCACATCCTCTTTCTTTCTGTATGAAATTTTGCTGACTAATAATTCATGAAAGAATTTTCATTTTAATCGTTCCACAATATCTATTTATTTACCCACTTTTCTGCCTTTTAACCGTAATCATTAAATTTTATCGAAAGTAATTTACAATCGTTTCGGATGTTATTTACATCGATAAATGTGTTTCTAAATTACAGTTGAACAATAATTATCGTCCAGACCCCCATTTGTAGCAAAATATATTCCCTTCTCTTATGCACTGAAAAAAATAGGACAGAAAAAATTACTGTTTTTAACTGTGTTTCAGATGTATATCGGTCTGTTAGTAAAAATTACAGTTTTCTAAAAGGAAAAATTTCTCTTTTATCTATAAATATAACATTTGAAACTAGTTTCTTAGCTGTTAAAAAAGCAGTAATTTTTACTGAAAGACGGATATACATCTGAAACACAATTTAAAACAATTTTTCTGTCCTATTTTTCTCACCGTGTATCCTGAAATAGCTATAATCAACGCGGTACAAATAATTACCTATTATGTCTTATAAAAGTAGGTTCTAATTAATATGTAATTAATATCTCAATTTGACCCCCCGGGTAATTAATCTGATCTAAATAACGCTAACCTCTGTCGAACGATCCGGAAGATTAAGTTAAAAGACGAAATAAATTGTAATCAGTACTAACAGAGTTTGAAATTGGGATTCGATCTGTGGCTGATTCATTCAAGATGTATTTTTTTTTAATTCGGATTCATTTGCCCTTGAATTGGTATTCGTTGTGATTTAAAATAAGCATTATCCAGACTGTAAACGGTCTCGATTAGATTATTTACGTACGTGGAGATTAGATAACGCTTCATGGTATTTTAATTGATATTAAGTGCGCCTCGTATAAATTATTATACCAACTAATCTGTGGTACTTTGAAATTTTTCAATTCGAAAAACATATCCAGGTAAAAATTTATATATGTTGCATATATGTTGATATTTATATGGGTAATTATAATTCAAAATAATTGTTTTAATAATTATAACCGTAACGTAAAAATGAGACGATTTGGGACGTTTCATTCTTACCACGTGTGTTTCGTTATCGTCTTTGCTTTAAATAAACTATATATTTTTGACAACAATGTAACTGATACGTGCCTGTGACTGTGTGCGAGGCTGCTAACTCGAGATGCTCGGCTACTTCCTCGTGGTGTCCTCAGGATTCCCTCATATTCGTCATTGTCAAAATCTCCGTCGCCGAAAGCTGTGCTAATCTGCTTGTTGATTGTGGTAGTAGATTGGGGTGGAAGCTTGATAAGATCATATTGTTGTTGAGCTTTTTTCAGTGAGTCCAACCACGACTGAAATGATTTGAGAAATCAGCAATTTACTAACAACAAGAAAAATGTTATTCAATTAAGGGGATAATTGAAATAGAATCAAAACAACTGTTTGCTAAATTAAATTCGGTTGATCCAAGATACAAGATTATGCTCCTGAAATTGTTTTTATTCAGAGAAAGGTATACTCGATTTGAATAGCTTAAATTAGACTTCCTATATTTCTCTGTTAATAATTTAATTATGTTCGCCAATACGAGTGAATAATTTGTTTTATATAATTATAAAACTCGAATGGTATGCCTTTAAGATGTTCTTAAAGTTACAGCGAGGTTCGGGTTTACTGACTATTCTAAATTCTCGGTTAAAAGGAAAAATGAGAAAAAGTTCCGTTTAAAATAAACCGAAGTAGTTCGCGAAAATGATAGCCGAGGAAGAGTTAGGAGGCGCACACAACGCGCGCGATAACGTGTATTTTAAATTTTGAGAGACTGGTATCTGTTAAAGTGTTACACTTTTTGTTATCTTTTGTAAGAAAATCTGTAAAAAATAGTCCCATATAAGTAGTACCACGCTCTTGAAAATGTTCCTTTGAAGACAAAAAAGATCTTATTATTTTCAAAAGGAATTCTATTTAAATTGAAAAAATAATCTTTTCCGTATAAAATGAATTACTTTTGTTCAATGCAAATTTTGGACAAATTTTTCACGGTGTAAAAAAGGTTTTACCATTTAAAGGCAAAAACTATCGAAAATTTTGAATGGCAATTAAATTTGTTCGGGATATTTCCAATTTGCTTTATTGCTATGTTAATTTATATATATATGTATATATATACCTATTGTTAATATAAAGAAAAAACAATAAAATGTAATAGCCACTTGTGGCAAACAGTGTAGCAAATGTGACAAAACCTGTAGCTGAATGAATAACAATGTATAACATTTCGCCACAGATTTAGCCACAAGTGCCACACTATATACTAGTGTGGCATTACAATAGTTTTCAAGCGAAAGTTGATGGAAGAAGTGTAAAAACAATCAAAAGTGGATAAGTCAATTTGAAAACTTTCTCCTATCACGCGAAATTTTCGATCGTTTTTTTATTTTTTTTTACAAGGTACTTAACCTTTTGGAGTAATCTTTTGATTGCGAAAACACCCGCCAGGTTGGCCTTGGCACGGCCGTGACTAGAACACAAGTGGATAACGTACCTTAGTCAATTTTGGTTCACTCGTGCTGAGCACCAGGGCTGCGATTGCCGATCCGTATTCATTTAGATAAACCAGTCCCAAACTGGACGGCTCTTTGAGTTCGTGAATGCGAATCCGATCGACAACGAAGGGCTGGCGTATGATTTTCAAACACCCGCCACTGGTGCTGGAAACGGAAGACGTCTTCTTCGTTGACAGTTTACAAATTAACAGAACATCCGTAAGCAACAGAACGCGAACCTCCATCTGTGTTGGACAGATCGATTAAGATTACGTATTTTTCTTCTGCACACTCAGAAAAATTTAGTCCAGACGACTAAAAATATTTAGTTTAGGTTTTTTTTGACAACTGTGGAATAGCTCAGTTATTATATCTAACAAGAAGAGTTATGATCGAACTAAAAAAGATTTACTTGCAGTCAAAGAAAAATACAAGGCATCCAACTAAAAATTGTTTAGTTGGGATCAATTAATTAACTATCCTGTGGGAAATTGCTCTAGCATCAACCTAGTAATATCAACCAGATGTTGAATAATATTTCAATTCGCTTCGTTCCAATTTTCGGTTTGGAAAGTTGTTCTGATAAATGTTCAACTTTATAATCGAATGTATAATACATTCCATAATTTGATGCATCAATTTAGATGTATTAAGGTACTGTTTAATATATTTCCAACGTAATGAATGTAAGAGAAAAATTAATATACCTTTTAAAATATGTCAAACTTATATTTGGAACGGAGGCATTTTAATTATGATAATTGCAACGTGTATAGTTTAAAAAAGAAATATAAGTAAACGGGCACAGTGATGATCATGAAAAATTTACGAATAACATCCAGCCTTGTCTTGTAATTAAACAGCACCTTATCAAGCTTATTCTAAAGTTGATATTTAAATGAACTCAATATAATAAAGTTTGTTTCGCGCAAAAAAAAATTGATTCATATTTTACAATGCGATAAAATTTAATGAAGCGAAATTAATTTAATATTCATCCAGCTCTTCCTTTACTAATTCAATTCCATTCAATTTATTGCTAAAATAACTTTGCGACCTATTATGAGTAAGAAAATAATTTACTAATAGGTCGTATGTTTGTATATAATATAAAAGGAAATAAGACATTTGCTGATAAAAATTATGCTTATTCTTAATAATTCGTGCATAGTTTTCGTAGCAGCATATCTCTGAGTATAAAAGCTCGAACTGAATTCTTCGGTCTTCCATTCAAATCCTAATTTCTTATACACAACGTTTCGTAGTACATCTCATCTTATATACACCATACACAATTATTTATACCTTGATCTTCGCGCGGTAAATTTTTGTTATTAAAATTTTAAATTAAAATTCCGCCAAAACAATGCGAATAGTTATTTTTTGTTATATTAATGAATTCGTACCAGTTTTTCCGTTTATAATTCCATGGAAACTTTTTTCATAAAAAAAAAAAAAAAATATTCCACATAGTACCGGAAAAATGTCAATAGTGCTTAAAATTGCACATTGAATTCTGATTTCAAGTTGAAAGTGTAATTATTTAAAGATGTGTAGTAAAGTGATTGCACTGTTGGCGTATGAAAAGAAACGTGAAAGAGTCGCGAAGAGAGGACAGACGTATGGAAACAAAATGCATAAATTGCAATATCGATCACCTTGCTCGTGATGGCGTCCCGCAGTTTCAAGTCTCCCTCGCGTAAAAGGGTCCGAAAAACATCCTTTGAGCAACCTGGAATAGGAGCATTCACAATGTCGAAGTTACTGTACATTTTAATGAGCTTATCCAGCTCCTCGTCACGGGATTCGACGACATCATAGGTCTCCAAACGTGACACAACGTTCGCCAGCCTGGCCGTTTCCTCGTTCCTCTTTAACGCCGCGTTCACCGACGCGACGAAGTTATCCACCGATTTTATCTGAAAGTATGGCATTTGCATCGATTGACATTCAACTTTTAACAGGAAGGTGACTCGGCTTGTACACCTCTTAGGGAAATTTCTTTCGAAAAATCGCTATTACTGGCAGCTTACAGCAACGAACCTTATTGAACTGATTTGTTTAAGTTTTCCTATTATTTTAGGAAAAAAGAATATTAATATGATTTTACTACACACTAAGAGAAACGTGACAGAAAAAATTACGTTTTTTAACTGGGTTTCAGATGTATATCTGTCTTTCAGTAAAAATTATTACTTTTTAAAAGCAAAGAAACTAGTTTTAAATGTTACATTTATGAATGAAACAGAAATCTTTCCTGTTAAAAAACTAATTTTTATTGAAAGATGGATATACATCTGAAACAGAGTTAAAACAGTAAATTTTTCTGTGATATTTCTCTCAGTGAAGGAGATCATCTAAGCTGATTCTTTCCTATACTGATAAGAAAATGTACACAAAATCAGTTTGATGAAGAATGTTGAAAACTGATGTTTTAATTTTTATAAGGGTATATTCTAGGTAGCACTTCGTCTTGTCAATATTTTTGATGATAAGAGAATTGGTTTTCTTGAGTATTAACTTATTTATCAGTGTTAAAGTTGTTTCGATAAAGCGTTATTGATTTCTTTGGAATTCAAGTATTTATTTGTAGAGTAAAGTCAAGTTCATTCATCTTTTACAATTTAGGCTTGCTGTCATAAATTGTTGATTGTCGATAACTTAATTAATAAGTTTACGGACTTACCATTGATATTAATTCAAGGCGTTGATCTTTATTATCTGTGTTTTTGTGAATCGCTTTTAAAAGCAAGGAATATTTGGTCAATCGTTGCATCGGCATCACCAAAATGTCCAAAAGTCGTAGTCTATTACAATCCTTTCTTGACTCGCACCACTGGAATGAAAATAGTGAAAGAAATCAATTAAGTTAAAATCAAATTAATTGCAGTGTTCTCTCTTCCTTTTCTTTTTATTTTTTCGTTGAAAAGTTTCCATTTCATTAAGCAGTTAAAGACAGAGTAAGTAAGTACATAAGAAGTCATTATACCTATATTAACTTTTAGTAAAGCAATCTTCTAGGAATGTGTAATACTTTGTGAATAATGACTATTTTAAACTCGCAGTATTGTTTGTAATAATTTTTTTCTTAAATACGTTAGTAAAACAAATCATTTTAAAACGGAAGGTTTAAAAGTCCCGATTTTTTACGCGAGAATCATAACAGTTAATTGAAGATTCCCAAGTAGAAATTGTAACTAGGTTGAAAGAAGGCTTTTATCTGAGATATATGTGATATCAAGGTGAATTCCTATCGGGGTCATTATATATCTATGCGTGACTGGTCGATTAAAAAAATCTGGTTAGGGGCTCGACAGGTTACAGTTACTTGATTTGTTAGTATTGAAGGGAATTGGATGCGGCCTGGTGTGGTCTCAATAGGGAAAACTAGTCATCGGGTTGAGTCCTTTTTATTATCGGGTTGAGTCCAATTATAAAATTGACCGGATGGTAACCGTGCATGTAATGGTTCTCTAGCCAGGGGCCTAGAAGGATGACGTCACCTTTCTGAATGGCAAACCATTACATGCCCGAATACTGCCTGGTCAATTTTTACTAGGGAGGTTATAACATCTGATTGAGACCAATACTAATTCAATTTCTACTTGAATTATGGTCAAATGTTTTTATATATATTTTTATAATATACCTCACAATATGAAACAGCATTTTAGAAAAATATATTATAAAATATAAAGAAGGAATAGAACTCGTTAGTTTACAGTCTACACTCCTCATACACTGAGAAAAATAATGTAGTAATCCTGGACTCTATGTGTTCCAGTATGAAATAATACTCTAAAATGTGACAAAAAGTATTACAGTTCTGATTATTAGTGCTCAAAAATGCGGCACCGTTTACTAGACTGTATGATAATATTCTTAATATGGGCACATAGAGTCCCAGAATGCCAAACAATGTAGCAGTTCTTATTATTTTATTTTTCTCAGTGTATATACATATGATACACTGAGCTTTGACAAACACGCCCATATTAATATAAATTTAGTACGTCATATCTTATGGATTATTATAAATGCACACGTATCTCCGAGTTATAAAATATAATAGCAACTATTAATAAATTTCTTTCGTAGTAAATCTAACAACACTATAATTAATTACTGAAAATTTGTACTGGAACAAAAAACATTAATCACAATAGCGTGTTATTGGCTAATTAATGATGAAATTGTTGGATTGGATTAAATTGATGATTTTTGTATAAAATGAAATTTACGCGCGAAAGAGTTATGAATATAAGCGCAGACAATTTGTAAGTGAATGCACGTACCGCGAGATATGCGGTGAATAGTTCATTGTCATTAAGTCGATCTCTGCAATATTGTTGACATTTGCTTTGTTCCGAGCAGTATCTCGCGTAAGGATCGAAGATCTTTTCAAATGATTCAAATCCGCGAAGTAGATCGCCGGGATTGAGCGGCTTCCTCGACAGCCTAGCGGTGTTCAGCATGATCAAAAGGTGCTCCTTCCAAAAATAATGATTCGCCACGTATATATCCTGAATGTTGCCGAAAAGTTTCGTACGATTTACTTCCACCAAAATTTTCGATTCTTGTAGACTGCACAGGCAGGCCAAGAACAGCTGAAAATAAAAAGCATTAAATTGGCGCGATTATTCAACGTGTAAAATCATTGAGAATTGTTTTAAAATATTCACGGTTCTTAGTATTTTATTTTAATATGTATTTCTGATCTTTTTTTTTAACAGACCTTTCGGATGCCATATTATTTTTTCAAATTCGATGTATCTGATTAGTCCCTTATACATTCACAAAACTGTCTATTTAAGAGAAATAGAATATTCTTATATTAAATTTCCATTCATTATGTGGACAAAACGAAATTCTATTTGTAATAAGAATAAATAATTCGTAAAGTATTATCTGAAATAAAACAAGATTTACCATAAAATTAATTTCCTTTTAATTTAAAAACTTAAATTTATTGTATTTTAACTGAATATTCTTATTTTTAATTGATTTTCTATTAGTTTTAATAAACATTTTCCAACCATGTTGGGGCCCTATGTGTGTTTAAGGCATATTCATTTTCATTTCTATTTGGGATAGATTGGGTTAAAACATTTAAAAGCGTAATTTACATTTCCTTAAACGTATCCAGATACAATAATAACAGTGCAGTGTGGAATGATCGGTGAAATCGAACAACGCAGTATTCTTAATGTCTTTTTTAAGGCTCATTTCCCGGGACGGTACATTCAACGAACTAGTTCGATAAAGAGATCGCCCAAATCGCGTAATATTAAATTATTCCGCCTCATTAATCCCGGATAATTAACTTCGGCGAATCCGAATACCCGAAATCGCGATGGTTCGAAGAAAGCGTCGCAACTGCGATTAGAATTGTTCTTTCCATCGCTCTATATTTAGTTCGCATCGCATTGACCCGCGCACGAATTACAAGTGCACCCAGAGAAAAAATTTATTATTTTTAAATAAATATACTTTGAAACAAATAAATTCTATCATTTGTATACGAACCTAATAAATATTTATTTGATTTAAATAAAAATATATTATTGAATGTATTTATTTGATTTTAATAAATTTTTTAATAGTTTCTAATATATATGTTTATTTATTTTTAATAAAAAAACTATTTAAATATTTTATAAATAAAAATAAACAAATGTTCTTTATTTTATTACACGGGTCATGTCACGCTTGTATTATTAA
>JABFPN010007087.1:0-10748 GCA_022817305.1 Leptoteleia sp. ZL-2020
GGGGGGGGGGGGGGGAATAAAAAACGTATGGGTTGTCTACACGATCCCGGTGTGATTTATACACGGCGGTCACGATGAAACAAGTTTATGCTAATATTATTGCAGTCGAATTGGTTTGGCAGTGCGCCCACGCGTACTGTTGAATTTTACAATCCAAGTGTTTTTCACTTCACCATGAAAAGTCCTGATTCACCACGCCGACAGGTAAATGACGGCATGAAATATTTATCTATTGGTTCATTTGCGAAGTTCATTCGAATGTTTTTTATGAAAGACAACGAATGGAACATTTCGCGAAATCTTATAGATGCTGATTTTAATGTTTCATGGTTTTAATATTGATTGTTAAATTCTGTATATAATAACTAAAGTCCATATAATGAATGGGAATCCTATTTAACATAAGAATATTCTATTACTCTTAAATAGACAGTTTTGTGAGTGTAATATGGCATGAGTACAATAATCGGAAATGAGGTTATAGGGCAAAAAAAGTACTTTGCCCCTGGTAATTGATACCTTTGACTATACTTACTGGTTCTATAGCATTTCGTATAATTGACAGCCAATTTTGGTTTGTCAACGGAAATAAGAAAAAAAGTTATATATTGTAGTATGAGAACAGTAACGGGGCATGATGTTTCGGGGCCAAAAACCGCCCTTTGCCCCTCGTTATTTGTACTTTTGACTGTACCTATTTGTTTTATATTATTTCGTCTAATTTACAACCAACTTTGGTTTATCAACGAATAAGAGTTAATTAGAGGAACTCATACAGAATTGTCGTTTATATGTATTTATAAACGCTTACGAAGTGTTTTTGGTCGTTATTCTTATTTTTCAAAATTTCGTGAAATTCGTTAGAATAACGTTAGAAGCTTCAGTCACATGAAATATAAATGTAAGACGCGCTATTTTAATTTGATGTAAATAATCGAGTGTTAGGTTAAATTAGTAGTTGGAAATAAGGTAACGTTAGCGTATATGATGATGGTGACGTTTCGTACGTGCTTCGACTTCATGAGATAGCGTCGTTCGTCAGAAGTTGATAGTAGTTTGGCTTTAGTATCAAGCGATGCAAGCGATTCAGGTCAAAGTTGTTCTCAGTGGTAGTAAAGCCCCCTGACCATTAACCCTTCCACGAGTGACCTGCTTCAAAATCATAATCATTGTCGCCATCATGTTCGATTGATCTATCACCTGATAATATTTTTCGCTTCTTTGATCATTGTTTATTGCTGCACACTTTTATGGCCAAACTTTCGCTTGTTGTTTATTGAATTGTTTATTGAATCGCTGTCGATCCGCGATGCAATTTAAACTTTGTCGAAATCAAATGGATTCTAATAAAATTATAACATTTACGTGAACTTTTACCCGTTTTCCCGTGTCAATCGCACTGAAAATCAAATACTATTTGACCGGCATTGTATGTTTTCCTTTTTGTACGGTAATTTTTTTATCATTAACAATAACGCTCTTTCTCTTTACACTTCCTGATTTAGTTATTGTATATCGTTACATCGATTGTGTTATTTAATATGAATATGTACTTCATTGAAATTGAAATGTCACATTCGAGACGTTTTATTTACAATCTTGTATTAGATTAGTAACTTGTATTAGATTTTTTTCCCCTGTTTATAATTTATAATTGTTTTGAATAAACGAAATTGAACTGTTGCTGTGACGAGAATTGTTCAAACATCTCTAATAATTAAAACGGAAACAGGTGTGTTTCGTTATCTGGCACAGATTTTCGCAAAGTTGCCCAGTTACGTGTGGCTACGTTTTTATGGAAATACCGTCGTGTATTTTACATGCACATAGGACGCCACACATTCGGACGTACGAAACAAATAATTGTCCGTTACTTTGCTGCGAATAGTCGTAGTCTGTGGGCATGTTGCGACCGCGCAAATGGCCGATTGTGGTTAATACCAACTTGCAAATAAAACCGCCGATCAATAATAATTGCTCCTAACAAACAGAATTCATTCTTGCAGATTACGTTGTATTCATTTTATTGCTTTTTTCTTCTTTAAAATTTATCCCAATCTAGGTATTACCATGATAAAGAGAATTTAACAATAAATTGTACAACTATTGCGTCATAAATGTGGAATAATACAAAATACGAAGTATTTTTCTAAGTGAAAACGTATCATACCAGCCTCTAAGAATTTTTGTTACAAAAGGATGAAAAAAAAATTTAATTTCAATTTATTCTTCCTTTATTATTTTGGATCGAAAAAGAAAAAAAATGGTATCGTACAATGGTGTATAAAATATTCCTTTTTAGCCCGTTTTATGTGTTTTTGTTAAAAAGTTGAGTTTAAAAGTTAAAAAAAAGAGTTATTTAATTAATTAATTATTTTGTAATTATGACTATAAAATATATTGTTTCTTTCGTATAAAAAGAACCATTAAAAGTGATTGCAAAATGTAATGCAGTAACTTCATATGAAAAATGAGTTTTGAAAAAGATTCATTTTTTTTGCAACTATATCATTTTTATTTTATATATTTTATACAAATTCATTTTTCATTTAGTATTTATATCCTTTAATAATTTGATATCATAATTGAAATTTATAACAATTTCAAAATTACTATTATTAATTACATTGTACGAACCATTTTCATTATGAAAATAAATTTCAATGTAAACATAATGAAAATTTCGTCTTAATTATTATTTGAAAAAAAGACAAATTACTTTTTTAACTCCTAAGAACTAAAATATAAAAATTATTCAAAAAATTGAATTTTTTTTTATTTGTTTATTTTGTTTAAAGCAAGTATGCAAAAATCGCCTTAAAAATATCGAATTTTGTTATATTGCGAAGTAAAAAAAACTCGTGTAACCAATTCGTTAACCACCGATGTTGGTTGATTTGATCCGATCCCGTAATACGGCAATATATCAAAGCTGTATTGGCGCTGTTATCTGTGCGCCATCGGAAACTGCGGGATTTTCTGAGGTACAAATTCCTGTTGTTGATTTCCGGTGAATTTAATTTTCAGATTGCAATATTTCAACAAAAGCAAACCACATTTTAGTCCATTAAAAACCTGCAATATGCGACATCCTTCTTCAAATATTGGATCTTAGTTCAACTAAACTAAGAAGTTCTTAAATTATAAATGACTCTGGATGTACGTATTTCTTCTTAAATTGACCAATGAAAAATTTATCCTAATGGATTTTCATTGGACGTAAAACCGATTTCAAAGTAGGAATTTGTCATACCTTAAAATAATAATGTATTTAAAATAAAAATTAAAATTATTATATATAATATTAGAACAATTGTTAATTATCTCCCGAATAGATCCATTCTTCATTATAGAAAAATATTACACTCAGAAAAATATGACAAAAAAGTGATGTTTTTAACTGTTTTTCAACTACATGTCCGTCTTTCACTAAAAATTACTGTTCCTTCAAAGTAAAGACACAAGTTTTAAATGTTATATTTTTAGATAAGATAAAAATTTTTCCTTTTAAAAAGCAGTAATTTTAAAAACAGTGTAAGAATTCGGCTATTAAACTGGACGCCATATTATAAAATCTAACACGAAATTGCCTCTTGGAAATAAATACCAATTACAAGCTAGAAATACCGTCGAATTAAAGCATGAGGAAAATACTTTGAACTTTGGAAACTCGTCATACGTCGAGAAAGGAATCTTATACATAAAATATCCGAAAGTGCGGAATCGACTAAGCGAGTATTATTTCTCGGAAAAGAAGAAAAAAAATGGAAGAAGAAAAAGGGGGGAAAAAGCGCAGTAAAAATGAAGGATCGAATATTGTACGCGAAATACAAAAAATGAGGTGACGTTGTCGCGTGCTTTCGACACGTTCGGAGTCGATAATCCATAAGAAAAATGGATGATAAGTCAAAGACGAGCGGACGCGCAAAAGACGTTTAGAAAAGTCTCTCTCGGGTGACTTCCACTTGCTAGAAGGATAACCTCTCCTCCCGTTTTGCGGGGGGGGGGGGTTATCCCCACGAGCGCGAACGCTCAGCGTCGTTTCCGATCAATTGCTTCAAGGACTTCGGTCTCGGTTAGGCGGAGCAGCGTAGTTCGAATACAATAAGGGAGTAAGGGTTGAAAAACACATTTGTGCGAGACAAAGGGTGGGATTTGTTTATCGAGATTTTAAACGCACGAGTCGACTTACGATTTCGTGCGCAAAACGAAAAACGGAAATGTACTTCGGTAAGCCATTTAAAATACTGACTGATATCGATAATGAAATTTCGTTTTCGGATTAATATATAAATCAAAGACCATACGAGCATTAATATTTAAACGGCGGAATTGAGTTGTCGAAACGGAACCGTACACTCACAAGGATTTCCATTCATTATATGGACAAAACGAAATTCTATTTATAATGAGAATAAATAATTCTTATAAAGCATATATTTATCTAAAGAATAATTCCATATTAAATGGATTTTTTTTTTTCAAGAAAAGAATAAAAATAGTTTCAGTTTAAGAATATTCAACGGATGATACAAATTTAACCTAACGATTGCATGCAGTATATATAAATATGTACATCCCGATGAAAATATGTATATTTTAAATTGTTCCAAGCACTAACTTATCTTGACACTTGTAAACACAATATAATTAATTAAACAACACTGACCGAACGTAAAAAATTTAACACGGACCGAACACAGGCCGAAACAATACTGAGACGATGACAGCTCAACTAGCCTTATATATATTTACAAATAGACATATTCTTATAATAAACAGAAATCTCATTAGTATTATCTGAGATAAGATTTATCATAAAATTAATTTCCTTTTAATATAAAAACTTAAATTTATTGTATAATAACTGAATATTCTTATTCTTAATTGATTTTCTATTAATATTAATAGGACAATTTTCTTTGTACAGTTTTCTTAAAGTAAGTATATTTTTTTCTGAGTGTAGTAAAAATGAAACATATATGGACATATGTTTTTTTCTTAATACATATATGGCCATGTATGGTCAATATATGGTAATAATTGATTTCCTCATAAAAAAATTATGAAAAGCTTATGTGGCTGAAATATTATATCAGTTATTGCCATATATCGACCATGTATATCCATATATGGCCATATCGTATTAAGAAAAAACACATATGTCCATATATGTTTCATTTTTACTAGGGAATATCGAGTTTTTAATTTAGAAATACTTATTGCCGGAGTTTTCCTTTCGCGGTAGTACTTGTTATTATCAAAAGTTGATATTGATTAAATGTTCAGGAAGGTACCGTGTATTGTACATTCACAATTACAATTGTGATATAACATTTTAGAATGTCTGCTTCGTCATCGCATAATTAAAACGAAATTAACTTCAATAATACTTTTAACTAATATCACATGTTAAAGATAATAATGCTAATTATAATTATTAAGCGTAGAAATTTTACAATTTAAAGATTTATTTATTAGAAAAAAGAAAGCCACAACGAAATAAGTTATTGTGAAGGAATGCGAAAGAAACAATGTGTTTCAATGTTATCAATGAAAAGAAAGTCTTGCGCTTCATTGAGTAAGTTCTTGAATGATCGTGACACCGGACACGCCTAGTTTCATTCGCAAACAATCGCTCTCGATTCAGGAGATATGTACGTTGACTTGCAAGACAGCTAAATGTCGATTAAAAATAAGCGACGTTACGTAGCCCGCGACGCAAGCAAAACATATTAATAGAACTGCGCGAGACTGCTTACAACGTACTAACAAACCTTGCGACACCGACGAGCCTTCTCAGTCATAGGTCGAATAATTATTCTGTAAGTACACTCGTAAATCATGATCATACTCGAGAGACAAAAACTGAAGAACATTTCGTATTAATTCGTAATTAAAAACCGTGACTTTAAGCAAGTTCCAATTTAAGCTGCTACATGATTCAGTGGCATGTTTTTATTACCTCAACACGTGTTAATTAAATACCACATTCTTCAATATTTATTAGTTATTAAAGTCGAAAGTGATGAACTGTTCTAACTTTATAATTGAAATTTTAATTCTATGGTGTAATATTATTTCATGATAAATGGGACCATGCGCTGTGAAAATTATATAACCCTAATAAAAATGAAAAATATGGTCCGTACATGATTTAACAATATCATATAAGGGAATAAAAAATTCATATGTAGACATGTATGTTCTTTCTTAATCTATATATGGCCATATATGGTCGATATATGGCAATAATTGTTATAATATTCTAGGCATTTAATAATTTCATATATATGGAAATCAATTATTGCCATGTAGACCATGTATTGGCATATACAGATTAAGAGTAAATATATATGTCCACATATGAATTTTTTATTCCCTTATATCAAATTGTTAAAACATATATGGACCATATATGTTTCATTTTTACTAGGGTAACATATGTTAATATAAAATAGATAACTTTAATATTCATAGAAAAAGTATCAGCCTAGATTGAGTATAAAAAAAGCATGAGAACATAATTTGACAAGATTAAAGCACGCATTATAACATTATATGAGACTAAAAACGTTTCAGTATAATAAGTGCAACTATAATACTGACATAGAACAAAACATACAAAACTAAAGATGTCGAGAGAAGTTTTATAATGAATATATCAACTTACCTCATTGACGATTAATACGTTATCAATAACTTGAAGTATTAAATAATATCAATACAATAATATGAACTTGAATATTGAATCGCATAGGAAAAAATGAAACTTCGGTTATTTTATAAAACACCATTAACCATTTTATTATTAATCTACAGCTTTCTTACAAAATCAGGAATCTCGTATATATAATATTTGTTTTCTTTATGTTTATATATACTTATGATTATTCGTAACGTCGTTATTGTGTATGAAAAACTCTCTTCTTAACTCGGCGAGATATTGATTAGATCGTTTTATTACAAAGTCATATGTTCTGTTGCAAAGAACAACTTCTGTCGGCATATTCGCAAGAACTTCGTCTACCTCAACTAAAATGGTTACGAAACGTCTGGAAGGAGCGCTGAATTCGTATAAAAACATTGTATCTGGATAGACTATTATTCGCTGGAACTAAATATTCAATACTGAACTTCAATACTAAACTTCAATACGAAAGGCTCCAACTGAAGAAATTACGACGGTCATAATTCATCAAATTGTAATTATAACATTATTAAAATGTCCGAGGCATAATTATCGGGACAACAAATCAAAATGAACCTTCGAAAAGCAATAAGAATTTATAATTGCTCAGCACCGACTCAATCAATAGCAATTACTCAAAATGTATAACACGTAGCACATTAAACGAATGCGTTCATAAAATTCCTACATCACTATTACGCTCTCTCTAACGAGACAAAACTGTTCGGTTATTTCGACTGCATAAAACGCCACTTTGTTCTCGCAAATTACTATTCTCGTTCGGCAAAAAAAAAAAAAAATGGACACCGCGATATTTGATACTTTTTTACAATGTTTCCTTTCATGTTTGCCATGAATGCAATTATGCGAAGTCGTTATTCAATATCCCGTATTCGTTGAGATTTTTTTTGTTTTTTATTTTTCAAGTGTATAAAAAGTTATTGCAATTTATACACCGCATTTAATTGCAAACAGTGATGCGCGTTGATAATTTATATGGCTTGGCGGTGAACATTTTTATTACGTACCGGCATAAAATTGTGTTAATTAAAATGTGCGATCATTTTGATACTTTTTGTTTTATAAGTTTTTTTTTACGCTGCCCGTCGTTAAGACAATTCGCCCCAGCTGTTAATCATTGTTCGTTGTTGATTCAACGAACGAACAATATTATCATTTTCGCATTGGTGTCGTTATTATTATCGGGGAAGAAATAAAGGAGGTGAAGCGCGGTCAACATTGTTCGGTAACTGATAACCCCCATCGGAGCAAAAGACATTTATTCGGCTTGCAATATCATCCTGGCATCGCGCGACTCCCGCTCAAAATAGAAAGGCTCGCGCAACGCAAAGCCGCAATCGTCAAGGTTACTAATAAAGCAGTATCTTATCGCGTTCCAGATTGTTTGTATACCCTTTCAGCACTCTTTCCTGCGCTGTAATCTAGGCTAAGCTACAATTGAGGCCAGAAATATATGCGGTGCACGAAACAAGACAGGTGGCACCCCCGTGAAAATGCGAAGCTTCCATTTCCAGCAGGACGATTCCGATGTTTCAATCACTTTTTTTCGCGCCGCATCTTATTTAAAAAAAAGAGCATTTCAAAACTGTTTTATATTTTTTTTTTTTACATTTTCGCGTGATAATTTCAGTACTTCATTTTTTAAGATGGTATTGTATTGTATTAAATATGTTAAATTTCACTCGATGAACGAATAGCAAGACTTTAATTTTTATGATAAGATTTTTAAAATGTAATAAATTTTTGTTTTAAAAAAAAAATAAACATTATAATTAACTTTATAAATTATATAATTACTCCTTCTAGAACTTATTTTTATTTTAATATCAAATTTTAGTTTTAATGTTAAATAAATTAAATACAAATCTAATAGGATTAAAAAAATTTATTCTACAAATCGATTACAAAATTAAAATGATTATCTTTGATACAGGCATTCGTATAGACACGTAAAAAATTTCTTTTTAAATGAGCATCTTACTTTAGTATGTACTTAAAAAGGTTCGTTTGACTGAAAAAGATCTTCATACTTCAAACGTAATCCTCATGAGTCTCTGCTGGAGTTAAGTAAATTCTTTTTAATATTAAAAGAATTCATCATAAAATTTTAAATAACGTGCTCTTAATTACGAAATGCGTGCGACACAATTTTGATTTTAGAACAAACATTTTGTCATGAATTAAAAAAGTGTACAATTTAATGGAATATATTATGGGGTTAATTAGAATAATGATTCGCTAAATCAATTTCCATTTAAGTTTTCTATATGAATAAATCAATCAAAGTAGCGGATACATGTTGTACTGATGCAGATATGAATATATGTCAGTTTACAATACACTAATAGATACATTATATTGCGAATAATTTAGCATACATTAATAATAAGTAGCGCGAATGAAATAATACGAATTCCAACTGAAAAATAATTCTGGATGCCCAATTTTAATGTACGAAAAATATTAAAAATTTAAACGTTTATATATTATATGAAATATCATAACTAAATTTAAAATATTAAAAACTTATTTTATATAACAAAATGAAATAAATTTAGTAAAATTATTAATATAGTTATTTATCTGAATTCAATATATATACATATATATTTGTCATATAGCAGAAGAACGTGAAGAAACATTTGAATAAAAATAAACTTTAACATCCGTGTGTTGACATTATAAACGTTCTAAATTTGAATATCCATATTTTTAGTAAAAAAATTAAACAGAATATTTGAAAAACCTACTTTCATTTTAAACTAAAACATTTAATTCCGCGTTATTCTGAATTATTCTATTAGTATTTCATTCAATCATTATAAAGTCAGCGACATTGATTATGAATAAATTCATAAATAAATGAAACACTTTTTTGATTCGCACTCGACTGAGTATCGATGTAACGAACAATTAGCAATGAAATATTAAGTTGCGAAAAAGCTTAGTAGAGACTGTATCGGTTATTGCGACACTCGATCGTAGAGCAGAGTTGCAGTTAGGCGTATCGATCAGTCGATGAATATTGAAATTATCACGCGCAAATGAAAAATAAAGGAGTCGACGTTTTTCATGGCGGAATCGATAGCGAAGAGAACGGAGGGCAAATTCAAATGAAAAATTAAATACTTGGCGGTGTTCGCAAGTGCGCGCACCGCCACTCATATTTCGCGTCGCTTTCAAAATTCTCCATGCACGAGAACGCGGCAATACGTTTACCGCGCGCACATTCGTCGCGCGAAACCGCATACGGAGAGTCAAGCCGCGCGTGGTCTGACACAAGTCGGATTTATACTACTTGAAATATATCAAAATCTTAATACGCACTTACGTCAAGACCGCGCGCGGCACGAAATTTATGGAAGCGAATCTTCGTACAAGTACAAAATATACGTACTCGACTAAACGACAGTCGCAGTGGTTTAGCTACCGGTTTGGCGTTTTAATTAAACATCGGGGAAATAAGACGAGGACAAATAACAAATTAATCGTGTCGTTAACTCATCTCCGTAAGACACATTGAGTGCAATGAAAATTATACAAAACAAAATCGTGCCAAAGTATTAAAGAAACATTGCGACATTTACAGTACTGCAACTGTACCTTTACAGTTAATGTACCTTCATAGTAAAACAATGTATTTACGGTTAAATGAATTTACAATAAATCTTCATTTATAATAACTTTACTTTTACAGGTTTAGTACTGGCTAAGTAAATATAACAAAATAAATATTTACAATTCAAAATTTTTGTCTCGTAAACTATACAACAATACTGGTTTTAACAGTGTGGAAATCAGAATTACATTTTCACAGTGGTGGGGAGTTTTTAATAGAAATAATTGCTTTCGATTTTAGTTGACCTTTCTTTTAATAATGCACTGAGAGAAATATTATGGAAAACTTCCAATAATCTCTAGTAAACGAACCATATCGAGCAGATTATATTTTTTTTCCAAATTTTTAATGATTTTTTACCATAGTTATAATAGAGAACAATTTAAAATTGAGCAATTTGTTCAACACGGGAAAAGT
>JABFPN010007088.1:0-10746 GCA_022817305.1 Leptoteleia sp. ZL-2020
CTGAAACGACACTTTTTACATTTTCATTAAATCTGAAAATTTCATGTTTCTAACATTGCATGTGTACAACTTTTCTGTGTACCATATTAATTCTGATCAGATTTTTGTGTACCAACCGGACCTCTCCCCCCGAAGCATGGTAGTGGTTAGAACAAGACAGAAATTTCATTCCGCTTGAAGCTGAATCCTTCTCGAAAGCGCCATATGAGAATAATCATCAGTGCTCTAACCGGTATATCATGAAATATAAATTTATTCATTTTTTATTATAAAAGACATTAAATCCACGACAGCGCATACCTCCTTGTTGTTGACCATTAGCTTAAAAATGAGCCCAATATAGGGACTATTGGTTTCTGTGAATTAATAACTTGTGCGAATCTTTCGCACAAGTTTTCAACTTCACGCATCCAACAAAATTTGCGCCTAATTCAAAATGTAAAAAGTAAATATTATTAATTACGAGTATGTCCCATAATATAAAACAAGGCACTTTGATATTAATAATCAAGTTGAATCGGATGTAAATGTAATATCTTAAACGAAAAATTAAGATTAAGGAATTAATATTAGTTAAAAAAAAGTAACAACAATGTATGCAGCATGACCCCGTTAGCGATGTTAGTAATTAGAATTGAAACTGTTATTTATTCGCAAAATGATTGAGACGAAAGTGAAGCGAAGGCTGATGCGAAAACGAAAATGACGCAAAGGCTGGCTGCTCTGTGCACCGCACCTGTGACGGCTGTGACCAATGGTGACCAAGATGGCGGCCACGTTGGGACGAATTTGTCGATCGAGCCTGCTTAAAACAAACAATTTGTCCTCGATCAACCAGGTACGTCGAGCGTCATTGGGAGGAAAAATGAGAGACCGTGGCACGCATGCATGTTCTACAAAAAAATCCAACCCTTCGCCTCTTATAATTTAAAAATGCAAACCCCGTTTGTGTTCCAAATTCCGCACCGTGTTAATTTGTCGGCTGCTGTGACACCCTTTTAATCGCCGATTTTAATGCCTCAAGTAAAATAATAATCGCGCAATTCGACGAGAAAATCATTTGATCGTTAAAGCTTTCCACTTGGATTGGACGCGATCATTTAACACCACTGTTACAGTTATGTAATAATGCATGGTTATGGTTCTGCCAAGTACATTGCTTTCAGCCAGCATTTAAGTTTTTACTATCACTGAAAGTTGAACAGATTTCAAGAATTATTTAAAAGCATACGTTTCGTCGTGTTTGCTGGAATACCATTAACAAGTTATATTTCCAAACAAAGCTCCTTTCGCGGTGTTTTAGATATTGAGCAAATATGGAGGGATTAATTTGACATTTAATTATTGCATTTTAAAATTTTTTTTATATTTAGATAATAATTGTGGACTTTGGGTACTATTGAATTCTCCGTTAAATTTCTATATATAATTTCCTTTAACAACTAGTATAGTGTAAAAGTATTACAGTAATGGAAAAGTATAGGATTTAAAGTTTTAGTTTGTAATTATGTAATTTGTAGTATTGTTTTGATTCAAAATAAGAAATCAATTCAACAATATAATACATATGTATCGGTTTATGGAAATGAAATGTTTGCAAACTTTTTCCTATAAATAAAATGTAATATTGATTATAAAATTTAATATTATAATTATTTATTTTATTTTTTTATTAAAAATGACAAGATTTCATAACAAAATATAAGCATGTATATACGTACATTTGAATGAAAATAATGTTATTAATTTATTTTTTATTTTAGGCTCACAATTTTTCTACTTCGAGGGTATTTACCAGAGGTCAAAAAGCGGTATGTTGAAAAATATTAATTCAGAGTTTTATAAAATATTTACTTTTTAAATATTCCTACCTCTTTAAGTTCTTCGCATGTGATTCCTTTTAAAAATCTCGTATGTCTGACATTTAAATAAGTAAATAAGATGTTTGTAAAAATATAATAATAAGCGTAAGTTATAAAATATTAATTTCTACTTTATAGTTAGCAACATGCCTAGGAATAACTGCTGGAGGTCTTGGAGCCTTGGTGTATGCATTAGAAAATTCACTCAAAGCATCAGATTTGCAAGCTCATCCCCCTCACTACCCATGGGATTTTAAAGGACTGTTTAATTCATTAGATCATCAGAGGTATACAAGCACTAAATAGATATTATATACATATAAGTTAGTACTATGTTAATTTATTTGCTGGCTAATTTTTGATAGTGTTATGAAAACACATTATCAATGTGTAATAACATTGATATTTACAAAAAATAATATACAATTGTAAAGAATTGTGAAAAATTAATAGATGTAAAAAATAAATTTGTTATTGATTTTATTGCTTTAACAGTTATTTTTAACACTTCTTATTTTTAACAGTATGAGGAGAGGATGGGAAGTATACAAAAATGTATGTGCCGCCTGCCACAGTTTACAATACGTGGCATACCGTCATCTTGTTGATAATACCCATACTGAGGCTGAAGCTAAAGCAATTGCTGAAGAGGCTCAAGTAAGTTTCTGAATATAATTCTAAAAATATAATCATAATAATGAAAATCAATTAAAATTAATTAATCTAATATAAGGAAAAATCAATTATTAATAGTAGAGTTGTATTTCATGTTATTCTTTACAAATTTTATTTCACAAATTACCTCTAGAAAATAAAATTATCCTAATATTAAAAACATATACTTCTTTTGTAATATATATGAAATAGAGTTTGTAAGCACAATAAATAAATATAATAAATTCTTAATAAAAACTTATTTGCTTAAACATCCATTCACACGAATAATTCATTTTCATTCGTTCATTCATTTTATCTGACAATCGCAACTTCACATTGAGCTTTACTTTAAATTAAGAATGAAATGAAATGGTATTCAATGAGTCTTATACTAGGTTCCAATGAAAGCCTGGTATGTATCTTTTAATTTACAAAAGTGGCTATTTTTAGATAAAAGATGGTCCAAATGAACAAGGTGAAATGTTCATGAGACCAGGAAAACTCAGTGATTATGTTCCATCACCGTATCCAAATGAAGAAGCTGCTAGAGCAGCAAACAATGGTGCTTATCCTCCAGACTTAACATTTGTATTAAATGGAAGACACGGCAATCAGGTATGTTATCGTTATTAGGTTTTGAAAAATAAATTGAAAAAAAAAATTGAAAAATGAAAAAAATGAAAAATAGTTTGTGCTTCAAATAAATCAGGCTTTATTTAGATAAATTTTGATCTTTTAACTTACCCAAATTTTAGGACTACATCTTCTCATTGTTAACTGGATACTGTGATCCTCCAGCGGGTATTAATTTAAGGGAAGGTCAAAATTTCAATCCATACTTCCCAGGAGGTGCCATTGGAATGGCACAAGTAAGTAAAATAATATTGAAAAATAACAAATTACTTACATTTGAAAGTAATTATACTTTTTTTCTATTTATCTTACACTCGACTTCCACACATTTGCTTTTTACTTATTTTCTCTTCAACACATTTGCTCCTTTTTCTTCCATACAACTGCTGAAATCTGACCAATGAGAGAAAAGCACAAAATCCGCCACGTGTAAATAAGATTTAAAGCAAATATGTACAAGTTTCCGATCCCAAAAAAAGTAGATATATGGAAGTCGAGTGTATAATTTTTTTTTTTTTTAAATTTATTACATAAAAGTAAAATCATTAAATTTCTACCATGTCAGTATTTTTTTAATTTATTTAGTATCGATGAAGACTCATTTATTTATTAATGAATTGTTTAACTTATCTTTAATAACAATTAAAATATTGTTACTCATTACAAATATATTTAAACGTTTAATAAACCTTTTATAGAATTAGAAATCAATAACAATCCTCATTTAACTAATGCCATACAAATAAAGACCATAAATCTTTGTTTTAATTATCTACATTATTTCATTTAATCTAAAAATAGTACTACGTTTTATTCAAGATTTTAATTTAAAAATTTAATAATATTAAGAATGTTTCTAAATTTTTAATAAATACAAACTGAATAACTTGATGGATATTAACATAAAACTAAAAGTTTGAATTATGATTCAACTTATAAATAGTTTATTGAATAAATTTTAATTCATCTTTTCTTTCCTCACAATAAACGAAAATCATTAAATAAATTAGCTATTCAGCACTATTTTCAAATTAATTATTTTTCATTGTGCTTATCCAATACAACATATTTTTAGGTCATTTACGATGAAGTATTAGATTTTGAGGATGGAACACCTGCAACCGCATCACAGATAGCCAAAGATATTACCACATTCCTCATGTGGACTTCTAACTTTGAGCACGACACAAGGAAGTTATATACCATTAAGGTAAATACATTATTAATGATTCATAATACATAGCATGTAATTTAAATATAATTCAAAACTTATGATAGTATGATTGAAAGAAAAAGAAGAATATTTTAATCTAATCAAACTTGATTTTCTCATTACCAGGCTATAGGTATATTCTCCATATCTACTGCATTATTGTGGTTCATGAAGAAGCAAAAGTGGGCATCCGTAAAAACTATGAAAATAGCGTATGTGCCGAAGAAGAAATAGTTTGCCACGGCCGATCAAAGTCAATTAGGCTGCAACATTCGTGTCTAATAAAAGCTAGAGATCCGGTCAAGGGACGTAGTTTTTTAATTTAAATGAAATTTAACAAAACATCTTATGATCAATCGCGAGTTCACCATTTATCATGAAATTATTATGAGAACGTGAAACGTTGATTTAATAATTGAAACGATTGAATTAGGCTTAATGGCAATATCGCGTACAAAAAAAATGAAATTAAAAACCAATTTACAGTCGACTGTATATAATTAAGACGCGAGTGACTTCAATCAATGGCATCGATTTATTGAGAATTAAACAAAGTTAACAAAAATATACAAGTTGTTTCTTTTGGTTCCTTTAGTGTAAAATATATCATTGAAAATCATAAATATTTATATATATATATACAAATATCTTGTATCACAATGTTTGTTCGGGATAAACTCTGGAACTATTTAACCAATTTTTATGAAATTGAAGTTTTTATCTCGATTATTGCAATAAAAAGTTTAGTATAATATTGATTGAATATATTAGAACTACTGAGCCACAGAAACGCGTGGCCAGGTAAGTTAGTTAACATAAATATAATTAATATAAAACATGTTTAAATAGGTAATAAATGATAATTAACTATAATTCTTAAAAAGTGAATTTAAACATTCCTCTTGATCCTATTACTTATAAACCGGTTTTCTTTTGCTTATTTTATGTAATTAATAAGTTAAAGTTGGTAAACTTATTGATAATTTCCCATTTATTAAATTATTTTTTTTAGTGTATAATGTAAACATATTAATCAATTATATATATATATATATAATGGAAAGACAATTTAAACAAAGTAATCAATACTAACTCATAAAATATTATTTACAAGATATATAAGTTTTAAGCAACTTTTAGCAACATTTGCAAAAGTGAATTTATTTATTTATATATTTTTTTAATATTTTTTGTTATTAAATTTTTTGAATTATCTATGATATTATTTGCATTAAATGTAATAAATAACGTGACTAATTATAGCCAATTCCAAATTGCAAAAGACTTGTGATTAATCAAAAATGCATCCGAAGACTCGTGATAAATCAATAATATCATTTGTCTTAAAAATAATTGCGGATTTTATATCTCTCACATCATATTATTATTACTTAATTTCGTTTAATAATTTATAATTATGGGCTTAAATTTTTTGAAATTTGTAAATTTTACAATTTTGAAACAATTAATAAATAAAAAAGCAGTTTTCTATGGGAAATCATTTTTTTGTATATTCAGAATGTTCTTATATGATTTTGCATAAATTAAGATTCACTTTTGCGAATATTCAAATTTCATTATTGTTTGAAATTACATTACGATTCAATTCAGTGAATTAATTTCCCATATATTTCCAATAGCACACAATATTTATTTATTTATTTCAGTATTCATCCAAGATGTTCCAACAAATTATTATTCTTGATAAATTTCTAGGATAGTACACGATAAAATATTCTTGTCAAATATTACAAATATTTTATGTGTATGTCATATATATATTCGTATTTATCGAAGTTAACTTAATGATTATTTGTGAAAAGTGACAAAACGTGTTCTTAAAATGTAAATTGGATATTTGGTGCTATTAGGAAATCTATTACTAGTTTTTCATTTACGCACCATCAATTATTTACCATTGATTAATTTCATTTCGTAAGATTTCAACATTGAAATGTTACACGTTTTTGTAACTGACTATAAAACTTTGTACAAAACACATTCTTAAGAATATTATTTCAAATGAAAAACAAGTACTTTTTTCAAAGTTTTCAATAATTTATTCGATTATACTTTGTTTATTTTTTCTTTTTTTAATCTAAAATGTAACATAAAACTTGATCTTGTATTTTTGCGCTGCACCTAATTTATCCACAGCACTGAATATCGGACTCACGACTTTCTTCATCAATAAAATTGATAATATTTCCTCGAGAGAAATTTAGTGAGAAATAATATATAATAAATGATAGAAAAAAAGTTTTTGTACTTTGTTGTACATTGACAATTGTATAAGTATATTTAACTGCAAATAGTTTAGCATAAACGATATAAGTATTATTATATCGCATGTATGAGAAAATTGTATCACATCTCAATTGAAAGATAGGTAACAAAAGTCATTGAAAAGAAATGAAAGATAAAGACGGGAAGAATAGGACATACAAAAATCGCTTAAATAAAATTGAAAGTCATCCGATATTCATCTTAAAATAATGTCGAAGGCATTGAGTTGCATTTTTTTTATACAGTCACACGTTCTTCGCTTCGTAATCGGAATGAAACTTTGACGATTTTCGTTGCGCCTCCGGAATGTCCTGCAGATGGAGCCGCTGTTGCTTGTTTGCCTTTTGCATCTATTTGTTGTTATATTTATTTCCGTTGAAAATGTCCATCAGCACATCGAATGCGTTATTATTTTCAGTGCCTTTATCCTGTAGTTTGTTACTTTATGATAGTACTGTTTTTATCTTTCATTGCAAAAAGGAAGATGGCTTTTCTTTTTTATGTGTCGTGGTTAAATTGCTAAAAGGTGCTCCCTTCTGGCGGCTGAGTTAGTTTCACGTTTTCTTTTAATGTCATCAAACGACGCAATTCCTGCAGCACCGACTTAATTGTGTACTCACGCTGCCATTTTGCTAGAACTGGCACACTGCGATTATCCACCTAGAAATAATAATTGTAAAGTAACTTAAGAATAAATCAGTTACTTAATAAATTATCAAAAAATATAAAAATAATATATATATAAATATATAAATAGAGGCACAAAAAAGTGTGCGTATACTTAATACTTACTGCACCAGTGGTACTATTGATGCAATTCATATTAATTCTGCTCAAAAATCTAACGCTAGGAGCTTCATCTGGGTATCTTTGTCCGCAATCAATTTTTAAACTGTACATTCGATTTTCATAGGGAGTCTAAAACAAAATTAATGTAGATAAATGATATCGCTGTTTTCGATTCACAATTTAAGTATCAAGTGATATAACTAAGTCTTTTTTGTAACAATTGCAACAATTTGTTGACCAATGGAGTTTTCTTACAAATTTTTTTCTTTTATACAAATGTTTTCCTCATTAGTAGTCGTTGAAGAAAATTCTTCTTTCCTAATAATGGGAAAATTACATCGAAAGGAAGAACAAAAATAAACACATACAGTGTAATTACAGATTAATTGGTCAATATTATTGAAACTTATTTTTCATATTTTCATTTATCTAAAAGCTTAATAGATAGTGAGAGATTATCATTTTTAAAATCGGAGAAGTATTAAAATGAAAATGTCTTAAAATCAATTAGTCTGCATTTAATCACTTATTTCATCCAGTGTCTAAATTAACTATGTTTTTATAAAACTATTATATATATTTATACACATGTGAAATGGTATTGTATGATATAGTATGAAAGGAACAATATGCATAAGACCCGGTGCATAACGGGAATTGTGGTACTTATTGGGTCGGTCCCAATAATAATACTCAACAAAGAGGTACTTATAAGGCACCTCCCAACCAACATGGCCCTGAGCTTAGAGTGGTAAATTTTGTTAGATGTTACAAAAATTTATGGCGGAGCGTACCCACCTCGCAGAGGGTTTTGAATTAGCCAATTTTTAATTTCCCTCCTAAATTTGAAAATTATTTGAATTTGAAATATTCAGACACGTATCAAGTGACACAAATTAGGGGAGCTACCCGATAAGTACCGCGTGACGTTTACTTAAAACAAGTATATTTCATTAGTTAACAATAAAATATCAAATATATGTTTCTTTCTTTCAATTTTCTATTTATTTATAAGTATATATATAAGCTATGCATAAATTATTATATATATAGACTATATATCAGAGGGTTATAAGTGTTAAATTAAACTGAAATAAAAAGTTAAATTGATATTTTTGAGTATTTAAATTTTGGATCATTAATAATAGCATTATTAAATTTGCCATTAAGGGGATTTCATGTAATAGGCAAGTTGCATAAGCCTGTCGTGTCTTTAAAATTACCGTTGCATTAGTAACTATTTTCAAAATGGATTTTTAATATAGTTTCTAATAATATTTAGAAATTCTGTTATGACATAATTGTTTTTAAATGTATTGTGGAATATAGAAAATGTGTATAGTCAGGTTCAAAAATAAATTAATACCAATGATTATTATATTTAAAATAATTCATTTGTCAAGTATACTAATTGTTAAAAATTGTTATCAAACTTTATCTTGTTGTTAACAAACATATACATATTAGGTATCATAATTTAAATATTCAGTGTTAATAATAGTTACAAATTCAATTCATTTTTTTTTCATAAATTTACAAGTTTATGAATTAATGGATTATAGCATTGTTTTATTTAATTTTAAAGATATTTATTTCTCATTATTATATATAGAATTGCTATAAAATATAAATAATATACTTACTCTTGGTGGTCCTATTATCATGCCTGTCCAATGAGTCAGAGTCATGTCGTCGTCATTTTCTAAACCCCAACTAATTGTGCCATCGCCTACCCCTTTCTGGCCTTGTTCTAACTCTTCAAGTAGACGAAAATTTCTAGGCACAACTGTAAACAATTTAAAATTAAATTCTTATTCTTCAATAATTAATTTGCAATTTCTTAAAAATGTAATAAATAATGAATATGTATAATAAATAGAAAATGTATTAAACTTTAAATTCTTTTGTAATAATCATTAAAAAGTGAAACTTGATTAAATTCTTAACAAGAATCATCAAAATTTAATGCAAAATTTTTTACTGATTAATTAATCTAAAAAAAGAACAAAAGTTTCAGCTTTTAAATTGTATAAGAACAAATGTTAGATAATGGCCTGTTTGTTAAAAAAACATGAATGACACTTTAACGTTATTATTAGTGAAAGTTTTTTGTACATTAAACAAAAATGTAACATGAAGTGTAGAGAGCAACATATAAGTTTTTCATCATAAAACATTATACCAAATTTTATCTATAATTCACATTTTTTCAAATCCACACTTTATACATTATTGATGTAACAACATCACTTAAACTAATTATATTTGATAGAAAATGAATAAATCTTATTACCATTAAATATTGCATTTTGCAAAATGTATAAGGGCAAGAAAAAATAATCCACTTGTCCAATCAGTCAATACTAAAATGTCACTGCATTGTTGGCTGACATTTTTAACAATGACGTATAACCTTACCACCACGATATTAATACATCCACTTGAATTCGGATTGAAATTAAGGTGTTACGTACAAAAATGGTCAAGGAAACATGAACGAAATGAGCAAATGCCTTGACATAGACGCTTTCAAAAATTGCTTTTTTCGTACAATCAGATGAAAAATTGTAAACAAAAAAATAATAAGAAAAATTAGGCGATGAAAGATGAAAGTCGACGAAGCTGATTATATTGAAAACTTGATTAAAAAATAGCATGTGGCAGCTGTCAGTTGAGGTTAATTGGTGCGGAGTGATAAGTAAGGTTAGGTGTCAAAAGTGTATAATCCGATGGATCTGAGAGCGACCTGGTTGGTTGAATAAAGGCTAAGAGACGGACATGAATCGTGGGCTTGCTGTGGGAATGAAAGGTAGTGGTCCGAAAAAATCGTCCTTACCAACACCGGTCGTCGGAACCGCCATGATAATAATACGATTGCTGCTTTATGCCGATTCGTGAGAAAAATACGGCGGACCGCTAGGCTTGATTGCGAGCGCCGGTCCGCTTTATCGCATAACACGCCTCACTTGTGCCAACGACGAGATACTTATCATCGAAAAACGGCGAATTCGCTGGCCCAACGAATGAGCCGAATCAAGCCGAATTTATTTCACGAGATGGCAGAGAGAGACGGTCGAAAGAGCACGAGCAGTATTGCCAAATTTCCCTTCGCATATACTCCTGTGGTTTTCGTGCTTCCGTTAAATATGTCAAAGTGCTATACCCACGGAAATAGTGTCGTCAATGGATGCTTACGGGAGCGCCTGATTCCGCGATTGATTCCGGAATCATGTGTTCTAAAACTCATGTAGTTTCATATTAATGAAGACGGATTTTTTTTATTCAACGATTTATCTGCTTTCAAAC
>JABFPN010007089.1:0-10745 GCA_022817305.1 Leptoteleia sp. ZL-2020
GTTCTAACAATGTATTAACGTTACATCTGCGCATTTTTTATTATTTAAAATTATTAAAATATCATAAAATTTCTATTGGTTTCAATTGCGTTTCTTAATTGGTTTCTATTGGTTCTCGTTTACTGGGGTGTAAACTGAAAATGCAATAATTTTATAATTTGAAAAATATTTGTCAAAAAAATTTAATAATAATCAAATACAACTGAAAAATTTAATGCCTTTTTCAAAATACTTTAATTTTTTCTATAAAAGTTTTTCTCTTAACCTTCTTCGTAGTCTTCGTATGAAACGAGAGTTTCCGATCCCGGAAATTGGCATTCAGCTACTCGAGTATATCTCATATATAATTTGATATTTTTAATTATTCTTGAGTTCCTACTTTGAGAAAGTTCAATAACATGATAACACGGTATTATAATAATATAAGCCATTTTTGCAACTGGAAAATTAATTAAAGCACTACCTGGTAAAAATATTTCCGTGGAAAATTCTGAAATTTCCGAATTCACGAAAATGGTATGGATTGGCTTCGTCCCTGGTAAAAAATGAAACATATATGGTCCATATATGTTTTGACAATGTCATATAAGAAAATAAAAAATTCATACATGGACATATACGATTAATATATGGTAATAATTTATTTCAATATAAGGAAATTATTGAAAGCATATATGGCTAGAAAATCATATCAACTATTACCAAACATCGACCATGTATAGCCATATATGTCCATATATGAATTTTTTATTTTCTTATATGACATTGTCAAAACATAAATGGACCATATATGTTTCATTGTTTACCAGGGACGAAGCTAATCCATATCATTTCCATAAATCAATAATTTCCGACTCAAAAATGTAACATTATTGCGCGCATACCTTTTCCTCATATGCAGCTCACGTCTTAAAGTTGAATTACGTAAAAATCGAAACTACACGGATTTAACGTAAGCGCAAGACCTGTTCGAAGACATTAATTTTACACGAAACCGATGAGCAGAAGAGGGAGGGGGAGGTGGGAGGTGGAAGGAAGAAAAGAAGAATCATTCTTGACATTGAACAAATCTAACAGTACCACGGTCTGATGGGTTATTTTGAAACCAAAAATTTATCTCCGCGCGCTGCCAATTCGATGTCCCCCTAACGCATTAATTCCGAAAGAAAGTTTGAAGGTCTTCATGAATATCTAATGACGAAATGATCCCGGCGACGTTTGCCGAAAGTATTAGAAAGGAATTTCTTTTATTGCTTAAATTAACATACTGATGGCGAACATAAAAACCGAATATTGTATGGTAATTTTGTTGACAAATTTACGTAACCACATTTCTTTTCAAGGTCAACAAAAGTAATAATCTAACCAGGAAGCGGAGAGCTGGTCGATTCGGTGCCTTATTTCAAAACTTTTTCGGTTTTCCTTCATTTTATGCTTGTTTAACGTAGATTTGTTGGTATTGCTCGGATTCATTTTAACGTCGCGATGTCAATGATCTTAAAAGTGCCGAAAAATACCGTTAGACATTTTTCGATGCCAAGGAAATTGCGATATTACCAGTCGGGAGGAATTTACCGCACATTGAGATGAAAAATGAGTAAACGTAATTAGGTCTGTGCAATTGGTTTTCGAGACAACAATAAAGTTATTTATGTATGATAAGTAATATATGATTTTTCGACCAAAGAAATAATAATTTAGCAAAGCGATAATATTTTTGTAAATAATTAATTGAAATAATTAAATTAGAATTATATATCTATTAATTAATTAAATTCATTAATGTATTATTTTTAATATTAATATAATTAATAATAAATTTATTTTCAATTAATATCAATTAAAATTAATAAAAAAAATATCAATTTATTAATAGTAAAAAAATTAAAAGCATAATATATTATATTATATAATTTATTATTTGTAAAAGTGTTTTTAAAAAACGTATAAAACCTCTTAATGTTGTGACTGTAGTCACCTTTTTGTTTCTCTTTTTGTTTGCATAAAGAATAAATCATTAGGCAATAAAAATTTCTGATTTGTAAAAAGTTCAAACTCGACTAACTATTGCATAAATACGAATGATGACCTGAACTTGATAGAATTCACGGTCGCTGTTACGTTATTGAAACAACCAGAAGAAAGTGGCCAGCGCTGACTCGGTCAAAGATCCGAATGAAACTTATATAAAATCATAATCCCGTATAGCCAGGAAATGGACCGACGATCGTTCTAGTCATTAATTTTACGAGCACATGCAATTTGATACTCGCTTCTTTCTTTGATTTTTCGCGTTAATTAATTTGCGGAATGATCATTTAACAAATTTAATAAATTACTTAACATTTCTGCAACAAACCCTTTTGTTATTTTTTTGCAACTTGAACCTAATTTGTATTATAAACGTACAATTCAATTACGTTTGAAATATATATTGTGTATTATTAAAATGTTGACTGAAATATTACGGCAAATTAATTTCCTTGTTAAATACTAATTGTTTAATTCATGTTACAAAATAATAAATCGTAACTTTGTTAATTAATTACTTTCATTATTAATTGTGACTAACGGAATATAATAAACGAAATATATTTACGTGTTTACTTTTAAATTATTATGAAATGCGGGCGATTTCCTTAATATTGTCGGTTAGTATAAATTACAATTTTTTGAATGACGGTAGAAAGTAAAAGTCAAAAATGAAGCGGAAGTTCGTTATCTTGTATGCATTAATTTTCGAGTAATGAATGCGCCTTATTTCCAAGCCGTATCGACAATTTGGTGCACACTTGTCTTATCTAAGATCGGACCGCGTCAGTTACATCAGTGCGTTAACTTCATTTTCATAATCATTTTCGAAACTAATGATGAATTTTTTTCGTGGAAAAAAATGAATGTGACGAAATAAAAATTTATTATGTTATAATTTTTTACCGAGCCATAAATTGTTAATATATTATTATGTGAAAAAAATAAGCTTTTATTTCATTAGACTTATAGATTGTAATTTGTAGACTTATGAAAATATGAGGAACCAGTAAAAGTTAAGAGTTAAAACTCTTATTATTATCACTATTATTATTATTATTAACGTCACATAACTTTTTATTTCAAAATGATTGAAATTATAATACGAAACCGTTTGCTTTGAAAATTTTCCACTTCATCGCATTTGAGATTATTAAAAATATGCGTTAGAATGTGGGACATTTTTTACTCGCTCATTCTCGACGAGTTAAATATAACAACGTACAATGCTAAGCATACGATAATTACTAATTCACTTACTGCAATTAAAAATACATTTCATACTTTTCGCTTACTTTAAGAAATAAAATTCGCACGAACGTATACCCGTACATATAAAAAAAAAAGAAACATAAATACCTATTTTTCAAAACCCCTTTAATCATACACTAGAATAATAAATAATAATACTGAAAGTATAATACTAAAATTGCTATTATAAATATAACCCTTACTATTAAAATTAAGAAAAAAATTGACTAATCGAAAATATCTCTAAACTAATACTATACCTCTAACTAAAAAAAAAATTCAAACCCTATTACTTTTTCCCCAAACGAATACACTTTTAAAAATAAAAAGAACTCTATTTAAATTGAAAATAATCCCTTTTTTTTTCGTCCAAAAAGAATCACTTTTATTGAAAGCAAATTTCTGATGAATTTTTTACAGCGTACCGCAATTCGTACCCACATTATTCCAAAAGAGCGGCAAGTTCGCAACGCGAAGCGGCCGATTTAACGATCGATCAATTTTTGCGGCAATTTAGCGGGCCTTTGGGCTATCGGCTCGCGTGTCGTTGCGCTCGCATCGCACAACTTCGCCTTAACCCAGTGCCAGTGGCAGTGCCCATGGAGCGGACGCTTTTTGGGTCTAGGTCTGCGCAGGACGTTCACCCTGGCTACGTAGTTAACACACTTACGATAGCGCGCGGCGTGCCGCGTTGCGTTCTCCCCCCCCCTCCCTTCTTCCCCACCCATCCCACCTCTTCCACCTCCTCCTCCTCCCCCTTTACCCCGCGGCGAGTTAGTTCTATTTGTGCACAGGACTATGACTGGTGCACACGACAAATGAAACCCAAGACCAGCCAGCTGTGCGCGGAGGAAATTTACTTTTAATCGGTCAATGCCCAGAAGACACTCGGCGAGACCGGCGCGCGCGATCGCCGCGGTCAAACGTTCGCGAAATTTGCCGCGCGCTCCGAGATGTGACCCAGTTTATTCGACTGAGTCGTTATTAACGCGCATTTTCCGTTTCGTTGGGAAGAGCGCGCGCCATCCTCGTCACGAAACAATCGAACGATCAACGGCGGGGAATTTCCTTTTAACGATTCGCAACAATTTGGGACTGGTTCGTCACGACGAAACCTCTTTTTTCGATTTCTCAACTCGCCTTTTGCGTGCCCATAAATTTCGTCGATTCGCGCGAGAAATTTGTTTAACTATTTATTAGATGTACTATGAAGTATGGATAATGAAATTAATACCTTGTTCTTCTTTATTTTGTAATTCACTTTTTGACGTTACTGTCTTCGTTAAAATATTTACTTATTTATTAAATACACTGAGAAAAAAATTGGGATAAAAATTATTATACTAAATGTAAAAAGAGGGACAAATGACATCTTCTTGTCTTAGTTAATACACAGATTAAAAGAGGTTATAAGAAAAATGAACATTTTTATTATACTGTACCATAACAACTTGAACAATACTGATAATCTCTTTTAAAATGTATTTTAAATATCACAAGAATTGTAATTTGTCCCCATTCTTACATTTAGTATAATAATTTTTATCCCAACTTTTTTCTCAGTGTATATTATGTATAATGTATAATTAATTTTTCTCAATGTAGCATATTATTCGATCGCATGATTTGACTCAAAATTTGTTCGCCTTAACACAATAATTCGTTATTTTGAAACTTTAGAAATATTTCGTTGAAAATATTTCACCTTGAGGACTTGGCATTGTTAAAAATAAACTTTTCTAATTCACAGTTATGTCCAGTTTCATCGTAGGAAGCATCATTTAAATAATTATTTTCATTTTAATTCACTTTAATACTGGCACTTTTTCAATCACACCAGCGTAACTATTTTTCTTTAAAGCGAGTTTATGTTGAATCTCTATCGTTACTTTTATTCGGTCAATGACCGCAGGAAATTCACTGTGTTGAATTCGCAACCTGATTTTGGTTTAACACATTTAACTACTAAACTCGCGATCATAATTTTCTTTTCTAAGCATGCAATTTTCAAGGCAACCTATATCCAATTCAAAAGTTCATTAATTCATTAAATTAAAATTATTTTAAAATATTTTACCAATTAAAAAAACTGTTTTCATTTTACATTCTCCGATATACTATTTTAAAAATAGTTTTTAAATTAGATTTTAAATTGCAAAATTTTTTTTGCGAAATATTAATCAAAGACTTTGAATGTACATTTTGATTCGAAAGAAACGGATTATTTATAACAATTAGTTTAATGTTTATTAATTATGTTCATTGCAATTTTTTTAAGTAATCAGTGGTAGAATAATAATAATATATAAATGTTATAAAAATGAACAGTTCAAAGATATATATTGTGTAAGTAAAGCATAACAAAAATAGCTGAAAAGCTAATGAGATAACAAACAGGCAAACAAAAATGAACTCGAACTTGACACTTGTCGGCAATCCCATTCCAAAAATTACCATATCAAAAGGTTAAATATCGGTGAGCGTACGCGGGCGTTGTTTACTATTTGTAAGTGGCACTCAGAAAATTTACTTTTATTCGGTCAATGCCCAGCTTGGGAATATATTCCGCACCGGCGTTCTTTTGCAAACAGTGATCATCATTAATTTTCAAATGTGGGTTATTTCGAGTTGATATGACGTCACCACGAAAGTGACCTTTAGCAATTGCGCGTGTGCAAATTGAACGTTCGAAAGAAACTTTGAACAAAATCGGGGTATTAAATAAAACAGCGCTAATTATATTAATATAAATAAACAAAACCGGGTTGAATTAAAAGGAAGAAAAAAGTGCAAATAAATTCCTTTTTTTTCCCCTTTTTCTTTGATTCCAAAACGCGTACGGGGTTGGATGTATATAAATATTGCTTTTTACGATGAAATTTCATAAACCCGACGATAAAGATGAGAAAAAAAGAAATTTGAAAAATCAACTGTTTACGAGCGAAGCAAAATTTAACGTTTGCATTAAGCGCATGTTATGAAAGAGGCTATGAACTGAAAGTATAACAATTAGCAGTCCCGTTGATTCAAACGTGTCTTACTTTTTCTGCTTCATTTTATTTTCAACTCAACCGCTCGTTATTTCGATTTCAGATTAACAAAACTGTACCGTTGCAACGAGAGAAAATATTAGCAAACATAATCAGATCGGCGTAGTGAATTCTCGCGGTAACCCCATAAAATTATTAGTTACCTTTATCAAGGTCGTTGTAGTTAATTTAACTAAGACAATATTTTTGTTTAACCAAGGTGTGCAGTTATTTTTACTGCGAGAAGTTACATTTAAAGAGCATTACATTTCGTGTTAGACTGATTTCATAGTTATATCTATATCAGTTAAATCAGCTGAAAATTACTTCCACCGTGAAAATTACACCGTCACGAGTTTTAATAAAAAAATTCAAATTCAAAGTAGTGCACGCTTTTGGCGAAATTCTACCTAATTTACCGTCTAATTACAAAGAAGGATTGTTAATGTTAAATCGTGCTGAAAATATTTTATATGAGTAACTAATAAATGAATGTATTATAATATTTAAAAATTTATTATACAAATTGTGCATTCATTAATATAATTTGTCGACAAAAAACTAGAAAATAAATTGGTATAAATAAAAATATTGATTATAAAATTTATAAATATTTTACACTGAGAAAAGATTTTACTATTACTTTTTTCTCGATGCAAAATTATTTTTGTAAAAATAATGATACAATATTAATTGTATTAACGCGAAATCATATATAATTTTCATTAAAGTCTTCTGAAAATATCACATTACATTTGAACAATCCTTAAGAAACGGTAATTGAAATAAAATTTAGGATAAAGAGACAAAGGGTTTGTTAATGAGACGGTTGATGTTCCTGCGTAAACTGAATGATATTATGAATGAGGAGGGGGAAAAAAAGGACGCGATCTCTGTAGCTCTGGTATGGTAAAAAGTGCGAGACGTCAGCGGATATCGTGACGGAGTGAACGTCGAAGGAAAGTATCACGGTGAACAGTTCTGTTGTTCTAGGTCCCGGGTTCACTGTTCTCTACCGCGTCATGCACCGTGGCATTCTTACACATGTGTGGAAATTGCGATTGCGTGTGCCAAGATGACGATCGCGATATGCATAAGAATATTTTTATGTCTGCATAATGAATTATTATTTTGCGCGAGCATAGTCGGCATAAAGGGTCGTAAAGTTGACTCAATCGAAATCAAACGGTCGTCGGAATGGTTTTACTTTTCCCGCGTATACAATCCAAGAATTATTATTTATGAACGCAAAAATTATCAACATTCTGTATATACCCATTATCTCGATCTATAAATAATAAAAAAAGACTATACTCGTACTAAATTAGTTAAATTAATGAATAAATAAAAAATTCATCCCAGCTTTTCTCTGGCTTATCTATTTTATTTTTGTTCTTTCTTCTGTAAGCTGCGGAATTTTTTTTTTTATTTTCGTAATTTTTGTGGAAGAAATTTGCATACAAATTGGTAATGAAATTACGTTTTATATTAATTTATTTTACATTCATTGTGAGATTGAAAAATAGCACTGATATTTTGATTAAAAAAAGAAAAAAGAAACAATTATTCAAATAATGCACGAATGTTGTATACGTGAAAGCGTAAATTTCGTTGTCGTGGAATTTTTTTTTTATTATTGTATTAATGTATTTTCATAGACTTATTAGTTAATTAGCGATAATTATATTATGAATCCGCCGTTAACACACATTGCACTGAGATGTGCCGGTTTTTAAGAGAAAAGATTTACTTTGCTCGCTTCATTTTCCTTTTCACACTTTTATTATCCTTTATTAATTATCAACTTTGATTGAATGATAAAATATTTAAATATAATGACGCTTCCAAACAATTTTCTGAACAAATTTTGATAACGGAAATTTTAAATAATTATATTAGATTATAAAAATTGCAGAGATTAGAATTTTTTTGAAACGAAGCATTTGTTTTACTGGAAGGTTCATCGACTTTAATTTTTATGGATTCAAATGATGACTTTTTTTTTGGATAGCATAATTCGGCGTCTTACATAAAAACTCTCACAATTATTTCATAACCGTAACAGTGTGCTTGCACCGAGTTGCGTTTTCGTTTATGATAAACGCGTAGGAGTTGATATGTAAATTCACTTGTTCGGTTTAATTATGCGCGTGGCAGGTTTTTTATTTGCGTAAACGATGACACATTACATTTCAGACCAAATTCACTCTCAAATTCCGTTGCTTTGTACTTTCATAAGCGAACGTTAATCTTGACTAATATATTTATTCAAATTTTTTTTTACATTACTTGAAATTTCACTTTTGAAAATTAAATCAAAATTATGAAATTCATCTTTATTATTTCATTTGCGAATTTGCTAATTAGCACTCTAATTATAGCAAACCTTGGTAAGATTCATATGTGATTTTTTCTTTGTTTCTTTTTCATTTTTAATAAAAGTGTTGGGTACAACAACATTTGCAAAATTTATTTTCGTCCAGTATAGAAAAATATGTGACTATAAATTTGATAAATAAATGGCTAAAATATCCGTATTCATAAAATTCATTAAAATCATGAAAAAGTTAAATAAAAAATACTGCAATTTACAAAAGAAATAAAGTAAAATTTTCTCGCAAATCATATCAATTTTATCTTCTAATTCATAATTGCCAATCTGCTTCAAATTTACAAAATTTTATTATCATACCCTAATTACATTGTTATCTCCTAATATATTCTTTGGAATACAATAATTTTATCGTGATAAAATAATATTATCATAGACCAATCTCTGTAACACCATGATTTTATCATAATACAATAATCGATTTAGTTTTTATCTGGTCGGAAGTTTCTGACATTTTTATGGGGGAATTATCAGTCGTAATTTACATATTCTGTGGGAGATAATGTTCTTTTTTTTTGTTTCGAGCATAACGCGGATGTACCGCTACTCCTCGAAGTGATTTCCGTCAATTCCGACAACAATAGTCACTTGAGAAGATCACGATAACGTTCTACGCGAATGAGCAAATCTTGTCAACCGTTATGATCGTCGCGAAACCATACCAAACGAGGTGCTGAATATTCATACAATCACGTTAATGTTGTACCGAGGAAAATTCTAATTAACGCGTTACAAAAATTGTCGAAGCGAGGAACATCCAATTTTATGAATCTTAATTGTGTCGCGATATTTGCATGTTCAAATAAATCCTGATTACAACACTTACTCTTCTTTTTTTAACCTTTTCTTACCGCGAGGAGATGAATTTTTCATGAACGTTCTAGTAGATTTTAGTTTACATTAACAATTTAAACAAACTACCGGTGTGGAAATGTACAGACGAGTTGAATCTAGCCAAAGCTGGCTAATATTTGGTTACTAATTTTGGTTCAATTCTGCGATGCGTGAGATTCAATTGTTTCTTATTCATTAATTTAATTTATCAATTACACCGAGAAAAAAAGAATAGCAATATTAAGCATATGCATAGTGAATTTTTGTGAATACTACAAAATTTTAGTTACCAAATTTTTAGTAAAAATAACCATAATATGGTTAAATCGCCCAGAATTCTAATTATTACGAAAATTAATCAAATAACTTTTTCCGAGTGCACATTGCATAATAAATGGCACACTTGTATATTAATAATTCTATTGCGGTGTATAAAAAAATGTTGCCTGAATTTCACTATTACCGAGATGTCGTATAAATTCGAATTAGCAATATAATCAAAACGTATTTAGGTAAAGCTGCTGTGGGTCAGAAAACTGGTGCCAATTAACTCCGGCTACGACAGCGAGACAGGATAGGTGAAAATATTTTCACTTTATTTATTTGACGGTTAATTCATTCACTGTTCTATTTCGGCCTAACAATGTTGTCGAACGTCGCACTTTTCTAAATCTACAGTGCAAGACAGCTCGAGGTGCAGTTACCTTAATCAGAGGTGGGGAATTAAAAGGGGGTTTCAGCATAAATTATTTAATTCTTCGTAAAATAAATTTGAATCATAAAGCAAAGTCAGACAGCAATGAAAACATTTAGTTACAATAATTTAACATAAGATACAAACACTAAACTATACGAAAATTAGAATAACTTCGACGATCATTTACAAATGACCACAATGCGAAGTAAAAGGTGACACAAAAATGTGTGAAAAGCGCGATAAATTTAACATTGTCGATTGAATTGTAAAATAAATTAAAGGGGGCGAAAAAAAAAACAAAAGAATTTTTCCACGATCTACTAAAAAAAAAATGCAGCGGACTCAAAACTGTAACTTTTAGCTTTCCCTTCGGCCCACTTAGAAGAGGATTAGAATTTCGGACGGTGGAAGACTCGGGGGACGTAAATTTGGTGGGCGTTTCGGTGGCGTTTTCCCAGCGCGGCCAAAGTATCACGGTCGTAAAAAAAAAAAAAAAAAACAAGGCGCCCGC
>JABFPN010007090.1:0-10742 GCA_022817305.1 Leptoteleia sp. ZL-2020
AATCACATTTTCAGTTATGTTCACCAACTAACGTATTTGAATGTATTTTCAAGACATAGTGTAAATCAAGTACCTCGCGGAGTAAATTAAAACTCCACGAATACTTGTTTGAATCGCTTTTTCAGTTAATTCTAATAATTGATGGCAAATCCAATATGGAGTAGATTCTACCTATTACATTCATTCCGATCAAACTAATCTCACTTGACGTTACTGAATATATTTTAACTCCACGGTGGAGTTAATTGTAATCCGAATATTTTTTTCAGTGTGGATGATTTTCAGGATAACTGAAACACCGTTTACCGAATATTTGAATTAGTTTTTAACAATTTGTTCAAAAGTTGAAATAAAAATTGTTTGAAAAACGTAATGAAACTGCAATTTCAGCCAGTTAAGCTGTAAAGTGAAATTAAAATGTTTTTGTAGTTACTCTAAAAGGAATGTAGAAAGGCGTAAGCTCTCAGGAACAGAGACAAAATTTTAACCGTCAGGAAGTTAAAATGGATGAGCGTGCATGTACGTCTATGTGTTTGCATGCATGAGATATTCATTTAGCTATAATACAGCAGCAATTGATATAACTTTGCGTAACTGATACATTACAATAATTCAAAACACTATCGTATATATTTTAAATTTTATATTAAAATTATACATGTTTTTACGATTGGAGAAGTTTACTAATAGTCATTGGTATATTTTGTAATCACTCGGGGATATGTGTGCATTTATAATATTCTTCAACATGTAATGTAAAATGTTGAAAAAATATCCGTAAAAAAAAAGAAAAAAAGTCAAAGATAGAAAATGTGATCAAGGAATAGACTTTATTACTCCACAGTTACCACCCGCGCATTTTACCACTACTCTGCTAATGACGGAAAACGATACTACTTTATACTCATATGTGTATGACAATGCAATATAAGTATTTAATTTTCACTTACCGACTGGATCGTCCTTGCGTCACTGCTCCAATCTTGCATTACTTCACTATAGCAGCACTTTAACGCGACGTTACAACGGTGCTACGTCGCGAGGGTACCACAATGTTACGATGTTAATATTTCACAAAGTTTTATTAAATAAAATGGACTCGCTATAAAATAAAGTAGCAACTATTGATAAATGTTCCTCTGTGTAGACGCGTGCAATTTGTACGTGCAATTGACACGGTCATTTTTCGTAACCTTGTACTGCGGCAAGGGTGATGAAGAGAATATGGCAAAAGAAAAGAGTAAAAATGATGGGTTAGAGCGGCATTAAAAAAAATGTGAGATCCATCTTTACATTGGAGGTTAAATAATGGTCGAATCGATTGATCTACAAGCGTTTAAAAAGTCAGTGCTGGGCGATCACAAAGTGGATCGCGGAGGAGGATGTATTTCTTTGATATCGTCAGTCTGAGACAGGCTGCGCCAGGACCCTCGTATTTCATCCGTCATTCATTCATTTTTCACAAACGCGATAAGGCACTATGACGCGAAGAAAGTTAACGCGAACCTCCGGGACTCTCTAATTACATTATTCTCTGTCACGTACAAACTTGGGCCAAGACGCTAATTAATTGTTGGCGAGTAAGGCTGTCGTAGCGGCGTTCAAATAATCCCACTGAGACGAACGATGAGGTTCTCAATAGTCATTAAGTAATGAACAACAGAAATGAGACTTCAATGTATAATGCCGAACCTCGAAGGGAATTAATACGTTGCCGAACTTTTCATTTGTTATAGTTAAGCAACCCATTGCACCTGCACTCGAACCAGCCGTTCCTGCCAGCATCGCGACCCACATATCGTATTCTCTTATTTGTTATAATTGATATTGACGCAGTGTATTAGATATCGTTGAGATTTCAATAATAACGTAACTTGGTTTTACCTTTTTAGTTGGCACATTTAGTCGTAACAGTTGAAGGTACTTGAAAAGGAATGACATTTTTTCATGTTTAAACTGAGAAAAGAGTAATAGTAGATGTTTAAAACATTTATTACTAATTTGGGCATGTGATCGTGAGTACAAATATTTACTTGTCCAATGTATACGTTGAAAAAATTTTTATTTCAAAAAGAAAAACATTTCTTGACTATAATAATACATCAGTTGAAGAAAATGAGAAATTTTTAACCTTTCCTAAACAATAATTAAAAAAGTCGGCCAATCAAATTATTGCTTCATTGTCTGAAATCTTTGTGGTTGTAACAGTTTTGCCGTTAACATTGAATCTAATGTTGGCCCAACGTATAACTGATGAAAATCAGTAAATTAGGCATCGACATTTTTTCCCGTCGGGCACTTGAATTGACAAAGATTCAAATGACTGGAACTCGCGTTAAAAGGACGGCCCGTTACTGGCCAGTGTATTTTCGTTAAATTTTGTTTCATGAAAATAATTGTTTGTCGTTAATAATGACATTTAAAATCAGACAGGCACTCCCAAGAATTCCTTCCATTTAATTTGAAATACCGAATGTTGGTTGTAATGTAGATAGGTGTATATTTCGTTGAATGTACAGTGGCATTGTTACTTTATTCCTGTTGCAAGAATGACTTTCTCATTAGAGATGCAGCAGACAGTTCTCAACAGGTTAGTCTTAACCCTAATTCCACCGTGCTCCTCGTAAATTGTAGACTTGGCAAGAAATATCGTTGACAATAATTATTGTAATCATTTTTAGTGATTCTTTTGACTTGGATTTCACTTCTTTTCGTTTGAGAACAAAAAAAAAAAAGGACATTTATTCTTTTATAATAAATGTCTATTATTCATACAGTATAGGAAACATATAAGTATATGCACTCTGTTTTCTCTTTGGAGGAGTTGACTAATTAGCAAGATTATTTCTCACAATTTTATTCACTTTACATATGTACCTGTTCTATACAGGTATGTAACAATTTTATAGAAAGCGCACTGGATGTTGTAAATGTCTCAACGCAGATAGCCAAAATTTTACTTGGTATTCTTTATGGCGGGCAAGTAAGCTTTAAACTGGCTAGTAGGTGCGGGGGTGTCGAAATCTACCTCAGCATTAGTATCTATGGGCAAGCGGCGTTTGGTGTTAATAAACATAGCACCTTATTCAGCTTGCGGTTAACTTTAGACACGGGAACGTCCAATGTGCAAATAGCGATCTTGCAGCTTCGAGTGGTTTCCGTACTGCTGCAAGTCAAAGATTTTATGTATGAAGCTGTACTGTCCCTTGTTCCACCTTTCCAACCACAATCGGATAAGGATTCAAATAGGGTCAGGGAATTACAGCGCATGGACAAGAAACTTAAAGTCATCCGATGGTTAACGCCTCGCACTAAATGTGCGATAATCTGATGGAAATACGACGATGGATTAATAATTCATTTGCTGCTATCATTTTATAAATAATTTTATGCCAGTAGAATCTTTTTATGTTGGCCGACTGGCAATGTCTCGTTTTAGTCTCGAAATTAGTCATTTGGTAATGACACATTTTTTGTAACAAAATAGATTATGTTAATCTATTTATGAAGGTTAGTTTAATAGCGTAAAAGGATTATTTCAAAACAAATGTTTTCGTACAGTTAATTGGAATGTAATTTCAATACAAATAATTTATTGTTAAGGAAACGTAATATTTAATTAATTGTGGAAAATAAATGATGAATACAATATTAAGTGTTGCATTAAGCTGTAGCTTAATTTCCTGCGCGCGCGCGCGCACACACACATAAGTGTTGAATTACGCTTGCATACAAACATTAAGTGCAATCCTGCGTAGATAGTACAGCACATTACGTAATAGCCGACAACTTATCATCATTTTGGAGATTGAATCTGGCCAAAATTTATTGGCGCTATCAGAAGATGGATTAAGGAACATTCGTTAGATTATTGTTTACTCGCTGCTACGGCTTCGATAGAGATTATCATTAAAAATGTCCCGCGAACCCTTCTCAATAAAGTCGAGTGAGATAAGAGAAAGGAGAGAAGGGAAGAAAAAAAGCAAGGGATGGGGAGCAAAAAAGCAAAAACAAAACTTGTTCTCTTTTCGTTGTATCGAAAGGTAATTTTTCTGATTTAGGTTGGTGATCCTTTTCGTCATTTTATCTTTTTATTTCATAAGATAAAGTAGAAAACAAGCAACTTTGTTAAAGCGATAAAAGAATTCAAGATTTCAGGAAGTAGTAGTACTTTGATCAAAATTTGTTCAATAAATTGAATAAATCATGTAACTTTATAGGGACGATTCCCACGATGAGAATCATGTTTTTACAACCGAAATGATATTTGTTAAATTTTAATATGCCCAATCAAATTGAGGGCCTATTCAAAGTTGCCAGATTTTTATTAATGAACATTTAAAGTTGATAATTGGTTCTCAATTATTAATTCAAGTTTGGCCCGTTATTAATATTATTGCCTTAATGTTAATTAATATATAATTAAATTCTTTGCTTAGAATATTTAAAGATAATAATTTTGTTTGAGTTGAGCACAATATGACAATGAGATTATACTGAATAAATACCACTAAACGCTGGATGCCGTTGCATCGGCAAAGATTTATTTCGACGTATATGCGAATTAATATCATGTATTCATTAAATGATTCTGATTTCCGATAAAAAGCATTAATCTAGAAACGAGCGTGTAATTCAATCACGCGAAATGGATTTCTTTTATCTTTATTATTTTATTACATTGATAAAGTAATTAAATTGTACAGAAAATCATATAAAATTCGTAGCGGCATATCCGGCATGTTTTTGGAAGTCGGTATAATTAATAATAATGAAAGGAACGTGATTCGGAAATTATTACATAGTTTCTTCAATATCGCAATATTAACAAATTGATTGTTAAATATATAAACCGGGTCGTACAATTGACACGGCCAAAAAATTATCATCCGGATCTGTCCTTTTCTGCGAAAGAATTCCGGCTGACCTCGGCAAGGCCCTTTCATATTTTCCGAATAGGAAGACCTTGTATGGTCCTGTTATGGCAAGCCTAGGTGTAGATTTACACGCGACACCCACATGGGGACCGCGGCACTAATGTGGTGGCATGGCACCACTCAAGTTTACTAAAGTAGCCCTATCTTTGAACTAAACGACTATCTTTGAAACCAACATTTCATACAATCATGCAGACTATTATTTCGATATTAATAATATCGAAATCACTTATCCCTCCTCAAGGGAAGTACACTTCTTCAATAGGGAGTAAAAGTATACCCTTCTTTCTCGTACTGAAATTGGTTATAAAAAAAAATAAACATTGCAACAACTGCAGATTATAGATCTCCTTCCTCGTCGCGGAATATACTATTTCAAAAAGGGAAGCTTCATAAAATAGTCGTTAGTTGTAGAAGTTTGTAACAAGTGCAAAAGCCAATATACTAATTTTCGTGGAAATTCAATTCGCTGAATTTGGCCAAAGGACAGGTGTTCTCCGGTTACTTTGCGTCGCATCGGTGCCGTTTAGTAACAAAATAACAAAATAACAAAATGGCAGGATGCGCGCGCGTGCTCGCTCGGCCGTTGGAAGAGAAGAGAAGAAGTCATCACCTTTGTGCGTACTCGATTGTTGTGGGGTTATTTTAGAAGCGCGCCGAGCATATTTGGCGCAAAACAATCATCGACTAATTCTTACTTTCAAGCGGTGTTGAGGGGGGTTGGGGGGAAACCCGTCATTAATGAAGGACACGCCCACGACGTAACATGACGCAAAGCGCACAGGATAGGTAATTGAAAGGCTCTTATAGCCCCGAGAATTATTATGTTCCCTTTTAGCAGACGAGTGGGAAGTAATTTGTAGAGTCTCTAAATACGATGTTAAGGGCGTCTTTGGCAGAGATGTTGTTTCGCTGAAAATACAAAGGTGCGGTAGACGCTCGTCAGAAAACAAGCAGTGAAATATATATTACCAAGATTTGTCGTAGACGGCCCCTTGCATGGATTCGGATTCAACGCCATCGTTATAATTATGTACTGCTTATAATTAAAATATAATTTCAGCGCGGTGCACTTGCCGTTTGATTATATTTTAAATCAAAGGCGATTGTACTAACTGCTTTTAAATCATTCATTAGTACCAAGCGGATAAAGATAATTTTCCGTTTATAGTCGCAAAATTGTTATTCAATTATATTATTTCGGTTTAGTGCGCACCATTTAATACGCTTTCCGCCTCGTATTTTATGTAAACGTTTTTTTCTTTCTTTTTCTTTATTTTATACTTGTTAACCAAAATAATGCTTGGGATGGTTATTGACCACTGCTGCTCGGATTACATTTATTTGTTTGTTTCCTTTCATTTTGCCCACCTTTGGTCAATTTCTCAAACGCCCTTCCGTTCAAATTAATGATTTCAAGTATAATGAGAGGAAAGACAAACATAGACTATGCTTGATGTATATTTATATTTTAATGCGTTGATATGGAGAGAAGGTAAAAATTATGCTTGTCCGAATTAATTTTGCAAAAAATTCAACGGGCAAAATTTGCCCAATACGTTCATTCGCGTCCATTCGCTATCCAGAAAACCTCATAACTAAAATGAGGTAATTTAGTTGGGATCACGATTAACCCTAAGGGCGACATGGTATACGTTTAATGGGAGATAAGGAAATGCTACAGGTATTCTGAATGGAGCAACACCCAAAAATAACTGCATCATTCCGCCTGAGACCGGCAATGAATTTCACGATTATTAATGAAGAATTTACAAAGAAACATTTAATGACAATTCCAGTTCATGTTTTTGCAATTGCAAACATGATTTGCCAAGCAGTATTACCCAGTATTATTTAAAGTGATAAAGAAAAAAGAAATGAAACAAATCAGAAAAGATATAGGAGGAAAGAATCCGTGTCGAAATGAAAGAAATAATAATAATTTCAACTGTGAAACGAATCTATTACAATATAAAACAAGTTTAAAACAAGACACTCGTTGTTAACAGGTTCAATATTACACTTTCGCGATATTGGCACATTTTCAGAAATTTATCACTAGTGCAGGATGAAATGATGATAATCCGAATTTGCACGGTGAACTAGGTAAGATTGGTGAAAATTTATAGTAGACGTGTCAACTCGGCAATTTTGATATTAATCCGAAACGGTAATTCCTCTTCGACGATTACTTTCAACTCAAGAGTAAAAGCAAGTAAAGGCTCTCCAAGATAAAGATAAAGATGGCAAGTCTCAAAACAGAGGAAGAAAATTAATTTAGAATCTCGTCCAAACTGTCTGCGAGCATTCATTTGACAAAAAAAAATTAAAAAAAAAAAAATAAAATGAAAAGAAAGAAAGAAAAAAAAACAATTTTTGCATCCTGACCTTTCGTCGAAAACATTTTTGTTCTCTGTTCATAAAGTTTCGTAAAGTATTTTAATCGAAACATAAATGTTTCCCATTAAAACTTTCCAGATTTGAAATCACTCGTGGAAAAATTTGTAACTTTACTACCAGATGAATATTTATTTAAGGAGCAAGAATTGTTTCGAGTCAACTTTAAATAGAAAGTTCTTGTTAAATGTTTGCGAATTTATCCGTCTGTGTCATTCAGAATTGGATAGTCGTATCGTATCGTATTAATACGAAACACATGTAATAATTGAAGGTGTCTCTTACTTGGTTGTAATGTATGTCTTGTACGTAATTTAAATCAGATATAATGTTACATGAATATTGCTATGTCAACTTTTTTTCTATTTCGAAATGTTTAATATTTTGAGACAATGTCAGAATGTTGTAAATTGTAAATTAATCGTTTCTCTTGCTTATTTAACGGGTGGAGAGTAGCCCATTTCAAGTCTCAAAGGAACATCTGCAATAAATGATTTGCTGCACGAATCACGAAAAAACAAAAAAGAAAGAGAGAGAGAGAGAGAAAAGAAAGATTGTGAGAGGTATGGTTATGTTGTTTGTTGTCGTATTGGTGGTTAAGATGAAAATAGAATATTAATAAATGAAAAACAAATTCGTTTATTTCATTAACAATGCCAGTATGATTCGGACAATCATATATTTTAATTGCGCGCTTTCATGCGGCACATACACTACTCGACCACGACTTGTCACATTCACGAATTTACAAATACGCACGACTTAATGGACGGAAATACTCATGAATTGTAGATTTGTGTCACATGTTCCCGAATGACGAGAAACGTGGAATTATTTGTTGACCAATAATAAGTTTGCGCGGCAACGACAGATATTTTAAGTTTGCTAAACGTGTCTTTAATTTAACGTAATTTAAGAAAAACGCAACATACGTCAACGGTTCAACAAGCTGAGAATTTGTTAAATTACTTTTTACGTATTGTTGTAACTGTTCTCAGAAGGCTACCTTTTGATAATGGTTACACCAACCATTTAAAATGTTCGGTTGAAATTTATTTTCAAGAAATAGCTTGCTGAGAATTACTGCAACGATACGTAAATATTAATTTAACAAGTTCTAAACTTGTGTTCAACTGCTGACGTACGTTGCGTTTTTCTGGAATTAAACTATATGTTTAATTCCAGTATGGCAAGAAGATGTCATTTGTCCCCAGTTTTAGATATGGTATAATAATTTTCAACCAAACTTTTTCCTCAGTGTACAGTTTTATCGTGTACCACTGTAATTTCGTATGCTATTATTAGATTAAATTTTATTTTATTTTATTGGCTTTCTCTCCAAGCGTAGAGATTCTCGTTGTTGTATTAATTACAAGTTTAATACATGATTTGATGGAAATTTCTTGAGATAATTACGCGGTTCAAAAAATGATTATAGTCATTGTTTGAGCGAATCAGATGAAGCGTTTGTTAAAGCGCGCGACACGCGGAATTATTTAGTTGAGATTTTCCGGTTAGAAATAATGATGGTAATCTCGCGGATACTAATAACGGAACGAAGGAGGAAGTGGAAACGGCTTAAAGCCGTTTAGGCCCACCTTCAGGTCCGTTAGCGTGCATTCCTCCGCGGTTGATTGGCTGATTGTTCGGCAGTAACGAGCTTAGTTCAGCAGTAACGAGATAAACCTATTGCCTGCTGACAATACAATCAAAATAATTTCTTCCTCGGTCCCCCGGTGAATATCGAAGCGTCTATTTTCCGGGAAACGCGATAACAAAAAAAAAAAAACAAAAAAAAACAAAAAAAAAAACAATTAAAATTCCATTTTAATATGATAAAAGTATTCCCCCTTCTTTTACGTCATATAAATTTAATTTTATGCAAATGTAAGATCATTTTCTCCGTGGTGAAATATTTGTACAGACATTTTGGCAGAACTTGTGTATACTTTGACAATTGTGTTTAGATTACTTTTATCGAATAACTAGTGCAAGTGTTTCTTACACTGTTAAACTTTAACATTTATATAAAGGTAGGGGAGAAGGTGGAGAGGAAAAAAAATGCTGAATCTCTCCTCTATAAAATTCACTCATACATGTAAAGTTTCTTTTTTTTCATTTTTTTTTTTTGCTTCCCCTTCACATTACGTAATTTTTTTTCTCTATAATTAAATTGCCTGATAAAATGTTTCCACCGCGGGAAAATTGTATGTAAAATATATATTTAATATTCCATTTTAAAAGTATGTCTTACGGCAGCAATTTAATTCGCGAAACAATTTCTCGCAAATTCGTCGCGGATGATAAAAAATGTTTTAATATTTGAATATAAAATTGTGATATCCAATATACAGAGGTAAATAAAAGATATTTATCTTTATGAACGCTTCGCTCTTGCCGAGTTTGGCAAGTGTGCGAAAAGCGCAAGCGTTAACTCTGGCAAGGTAAAGAGTGTACGTATTGAAAGAGATGGAAATAAATTCAGTAGACGTATTAAATATTAATAAAACCTATACACCGACATTAAAAGGATGAAACAAAAAACAAAAAAGAAAAAAAAAGAAACCAAAAAAAAGAAAAGGGAGAAAAAGGGCGGAAAAAAGAAGAGAAAGGGAAGTGTTGAAATATAAATGGTGGTAGAAGTTTGTGTGTGAAATAAAATCACACTCCAGCATAAAACGGAAGGAAATGAAGAAGACGGGGGAAAAAAAAGGAGAGAAACAAAACGGTGGAGGGGAAATAAGAGAATAAGTAAACGTCTGGTCGTCTAAGCTACTAGCACTGGGCGAGAGTTCGATGTCGGAAATATGATTTCTCGATTACCCCGACGGGAATTTCTCTGCAGACGGAGCGCGCTTCCAATATAACTCTCTCATTCCTCGCCTTTCGTCTCTCTCAACACTGAGCGTTCATTAAGGTATTCAAACGGTTTACGAATTAAACGCCGACGTAATTGCGGACTGCAAATTCAAAACGAAAAGGAGAAGACATAAATGGATGTTTTATTAGAAATTCCTACAAGTCCATGATGTCTTTCGGGCGGAGTAACTTTTGACCGGTCGTTGGCATTTCATTTCAACAAATATCGGCATGGTGGAATAAAATTTCGGAAAATCTGTCGCACGGAACTAGGTGGTAGTTTTTCATGAATCAATGCAAATACGGATATATATATAGTACCGGTCATAAGTTTAGACTCACTCTTGATTTTTTAAAAATGAATAAATTTTTATATGATTCATTATAATATCTTATATATTATATTATTTCACTTTATATTTATTTTATATATAATATAATATAAATATGTATAAAAAATAAATTAAGATACATGTATATAAATACAAATCTTAGAAAAAAACTTCAAAATTCTGATTTAATAACAAGTGAGTTTAAACTTATGACCGG
>JABFPN010007091.1:0-10742 GCA_022817305.1 Leptoteleia sp. ZL-2020
ATGTTTGTAAACACAATTTGTACAAGATACATTGAAAGGCGAATATACATACTCATCATTTCAGATAATTATTATAAGGTATAAAAAAAAATGCTTAAATGTCCAATCTCACCCCGATGTCCAATCTAACCCCGTTTGACGGTACTAAATAGTTTGTTTAGTCTCAAATGAACAATTCCTTAAAGGGTTTGCATTCTCAGTTATAACCGTGATATTAAAATCAGGCAAATTTAAAAAAAATAATCCATTTATAGCAATTTTAATAACACTTCTTAATATATTCAGTTTATTTTTATTAAAGAAAAAACATGAATAAATATAAAATTTGAACCGAATCAGCAATGTTAACTGTAGCTACTATAAAAAAAACAGTAAATACAATTAATTGAAACGAGTTAAATAAAACTTGATTTAAACAATATCGTATTGCAATATTACGAAATATTATATAACAAAACAAATTTTGTATTTATCCATCTTCGCATAATAAAATTGTGTGTTTTTTAATGCTGAAAATCAGCAAAATATTCGATTATGGAAAAATTGACATATCCCAAAGCGCATGAAAAATCAGGTATAAATGATACGATAAATCATCATAGGAGCAGTTCTGAAATTGAAATGAAACAAGAGTAAAATATATGAAGTAAATTGATATTCAGCGAAAAATACCCGGCCATATATCTGTCGATGGCACGGATGCGTCAGTGTTTGAATTTTCGCAACAAACCAAACGGAAATTATGATTTTCAAAGACCGAACGAGCGCGATTCGCGGCTATAAAGGCGAGTGATGGCAATTAGCGGATAAGCTAGTTGGGTCAGACGTATACGAAGGCGGAGGATGATCAATGATAATGATTGCATGCACCGTGATCGACATGCCTGATGTTGGTCCACGTGTTGGAAAGTTCATTGAAGGATGTGATATGCGCGCACCTCGAACCGCCTTCGTGACCGTATCCAGACTCTGGTAACCCTTGAGAATTGGATAACGCGAAGCTCGAGCTTAAACCCGTGGCCCCCCGGATGATTTACATCTCGATGAACCTCCGATCATCGCCAAAACAATCATTAGTCATCGTTAAAAAAATTTCACGCCTCGCACTATCCGCTAGTTTTGGAGATGCCGCGATCTATCTATTCGCAGAAACGTATATTTAACGGTATCGCGATTAACCGCATCAATTCCTTCACCCTTCCCTCTCCTTATTTATTTATTTTTCTTTCCACCATCGAAGAACCACCGTGAGCGGAGAAATTGCTTCCCTTAGTTTTATATTTCAAATCAAGGCGCGCTGGGGGGGGGGGGTAATTAAGTTAACGAGTTTCGCAAATTATAGTTGTTCGCATTCAATTTGCGCCGCGGAATATTTGGCGATCGATCTGTCTCGTGCGCGCGGTTATTTGTTTTTGAAATTTCGTTGCAAATCGGCCTTTACGTAAAGTGCAACACTTTTACAGCCGTTCATTAGGGAAACGTTGCCCCGGCCGGTCGAATCCTTATTCTCGAAAGTATAAAAAGCTATTTTATATACTTAACTCTGGAAGTAGCGCGACATAAAATACACCGAAACCGCGCGCAGTTCGTAATACGCGACGCAAATTACATAAAATATTGCGGCATTAAAAGCGCGGCCCGCGGTAGGAAATTATAAATCTGTTGCGTAAACCTTTCTAAAACTATTTCAGCTGCTCGTTAATGGATCACGCATTCTTCGATTAATAAACGCGCGCTCATCCCGATGATTAAAACCATCGAACTGCGCACAATGTTCCGCGGAGAAATGGAGTGGGGTGGGGGGGGGGCGAGGAGGAAGGACGACGCACGCAATCCCGGCTTTATTATTCAATGTTGTTCCGCGCAGCGCTCATTAAAATAATGTCCCTTGAGCAATTTACACCGCGCCGCGCGGAGAGATACGCGCGGCGTATCCGAGCCCCGACAAATTCTCATACATATCTTTTACGGAAATTCCAGAAGCGAGACCCCGGCTGGATATAAAATTTCGTCTCGGTATAGCCGGCTACTCGCCAGGAGAAACGCGCACTATATATCTCGCGACTTGAGCGAGCGCGACGCGCGTTGCGACTGTTATCTGGAAATTCCCACGGAATCGGCGGCGAATCCGCTACGTTTCCTGATGGCGAGCGGAAAATTCATTTCGCTGCGCCTAATGCCGCCAACGACGAGCGATCCTTCCACGCGGAAAGTTCTTATTAATCGACCACCTTACTTACGCACGTGAGCTTACGATCGATCGTCCGACCGTTTTACACGGACGCGAGGCGACCCGCGCGCCGGCTCCGCAGTTCTCATAAAAGACTTTAATACGACTCCGCTTTGCCGATAAATTATTTTATTTTACTCTTATCGTTTTAATTAATCCAGCGCACAATAATGAACATTTAGTTTCTGTTGGGAAAAGTAACGAGGGTTACGAAAAGCGCGCTTGTACGCGCGGTGAAAAATGTGTCAATGAATAATTAATAAGACGAGTTTTTCCTCCGATTACCCGGCGATATGGTAATCGAGGCGTGATGTATTTTTTTTTCTTCTTTTCTTTGCAATTAAGTCGGAGATGAGTTATGTTGTTTGGGTTTGTTGGGCGGGGGGGGGGGGGAGACTGTGGAGTGTGCGATACTGTTTATGCTTTTATTGTATTTAAATAAAGATTGATATTTTATATTGTGAGAAAGGTAACTTTTTTTTATAATAAAATATATTTTTTATTATACGGTGACTGGCTCTGTGCTGAACAATTAATCGTTATTACGAAATTTTATCGGTTTTTCTGCGAGTAAGAAAGTACTTTGAAAATAACGGCGAAGGTACTGTGATTATGAAATATATTAGTGTAACAGGGAAATATCTTGAAGCAATTAGCAGGTCGTGTTTATAAATATTCGTCATGAAAGATTGAGAAATAGTATTATACGTTGTGCAAATAATATGATATTATATTATATTAATATATACAGACATTCACGATGTCTTGACTATAATTTTTATTTATTCACGGTTAGTTTAGAAAGATATACATTTTAACATTTGCTTTTCTGTGTATTGTACAGTGATTGGTAGTATTAAGGTTATCTAACAGCATCATTGGTTGAAATACGACATTTACACCTCGGATAATCTGTAACAATAGATCATAAATTCTGAGTTATAATGCTTCTCAATCTGTAAGAAAAATACGTCTTTTTATTTAAATTTTATTAGATCAAAATTAACAATGGATACTTGAAATAACGATTTACTAGTGTATAATGTTTTTTTTTATTATTATAAGAAAACATTATAAAACTCCCCTATAATTTATCCTTGTGTCAATTTGATAAATACATCTTTGAATCATAAATTTTATTTTGTTAATGACAACTGAGAATTTAGCAAAACTTCAATTCAATGAAGACGAACTTGATATGACGGTATAACAATTATATGTTATGGTGAAGGGACTATCTGATGGAAGTTTGCGAATAATTAGGATTTGAACCTAGAATTATAATATATTATATAAGCTAGGATTAAAAGAAATTGAACCTCTCGATTCGTCAAAACCTTATAATATACGTGGTAGTATTTGTTGCAAAATGAAGTGCATTGGTAGCGGCGATAAAATGGACCAAACGAATTGAGAGTCACTGAGGACGGTCGCAGGTAGAAATAGGTGGTACGTATATTGGTAGGGGCAGAGCGTCGCAATGCAAGCGAAGTAAAGTGCATTCGGTGCATGGCTGTGCGAAAGATAGCGGAGGCAGGCAAGCGGGCAGGCAAGCGGGCAGGCAGTCAGGCAGTCAGGCAGTCAGGCAGTCGAGTCAGACGAGCAGGCAGCAGGCGTGCCCGATGGTTACGGCAATCACCGCACATGCTTCCAAGCTCCCGAGCGAACACAAACAAACCTTTCGTATTTCTATCCGTTATTATGTCCGGCATATAAAATCCCTCGGAGTTCACATCCGTGTGTCGGCAACGTTGGAATCGCCAACTTGCCTCGCCGCCAGCCCGGTTGTCTTCCGTCTAGTGTGCCCGCTCTTCGTTGAACGCTCGTTAATTGTCTTCCCTCACCTTCTTTCGCTGCGCCGGCTTCCGCAGCCGCCGCTCTAATCGTATCAACTTCTCTGATAACGATTCGAGCAATCGCATTCTCTATGCTTTTCCCACTGCTCGTCCGGCCGGTGCCTTTTTCAACCAAAGCCTGCAACTTTGTCTGAAATAATAGTTTGTAAAATAGTCTACGATTCAATGAAGTTTACCTGCTAATAAGTAGTGCTTCGCTTCGAAGAGAAGGCAAATTTTAAAGATGATTCTAGGAATTCATAATAAACCCCGAAAGTTTTACACAGTGATTTGTGGATTTCAATATTTTTCTAAGAAAATTATGTGTTAGTTTCATTTTTGTAGAAATATTTTCTTCAATAACAATCCGATTGTGTCAAGAGAATTTTCAGATAGACGAAGTTATTCCAAATTCTGCTTAGAATCTGTATATCCTTTAGAGGTGTAATGAGTAGAATACACGGAGAAAAATACAGTTGGATGGCAGTTAGATTTCGGTTGGATGAAGGCTGGATTTTGGCTGAATACAAAGCTGGAAAAAGGATGGGTTTGATGTAAATCCCCATTGGAAGTACAGTTGTAGAAATCACTACTTTTAAATTGGCATTATGGACAAGTCATTGTGATCCAGTATAATCAAATTAATTGTTCATATCATAATCTCTTCTAATTTAATTCGTCGTATTCTCTCTTTTATCGTCTTACTATTTCTTACTTACCATTAACTGATTGTCTTAATTATGTTATATTGGTTTGTCAACTTTAAATACTCGTCAATATTTAGTAGCAATAACTCCATCTATTACAAATAATTATTCTTACATTAAAAGTAAAAAGAATTATATATTTAATTACCAAAGTAAATGTGGAAATCAAATCAAAAGTATAAAGCGCGATTTGTCGAAAATCACTGACTCGAAGCGGTAAATCAATTGTTTAAAAGTCGAAATAACGTAAAAGATAATCGGATTAATACTGCGGAGATTCCTAGCCTTACGTAACGCGATTTCGCTCGGGCGGTCATTGTTCTCCGCTCCGATATGGGATGTTAAAAAATTAGGTTGTAGGTGCTGGTTGACGTTGGTTCTTCTCATGACGTGTCTGGGTGCGTTTCGCGGTGCATGCCACGAGCAGCAGCTTTCATTGTAACGAAGTTTGGCCCGAGGCGAGAACTCATCAGAGCGCGGTGCTGGTCGTTGGTTATGTTTCTGGTATCATCGGTGCGTGGGCGCCGTGTCCGGGCGGACGTTAGCTAGGCAGGTGGATGCATACTTGCCCGTTGGCGCTACCACCGCACGATCGCGCTCTCGATGCTTCCTTCCTATATTTCGGTACACGTGTACGTATAATAGATGCATACGCGCACGTACAAGCGCGTACGCGCACACCTCTTCCTTCTCCCTGTCTGCTTACCACGGACAATTCGTTGTAATCTGTTCGCTCGCGCTGCTTGTAACTCCGCAAACTTCTTTTCATAAGACTTTGACATCTGCTCGTTGACGGACAACGTACAAACAATCAAACAAAGTTCATTCAGGAGATTATGTATGCGCAACATTAACGGCAAACTTTTCAAGATATATACTTTTCCATTCGCGTGCTTTCCAGATGATGAATTCATTAAAAGTAAAAAAGTGTAGCAATTTAATCTACTAGGAGAAAAAAGAGATTTTAAAATTTGAAATATATGATAAGAAACGGAAACTGAAAGGAATTTTAAAGAAAATTAAGAGAGCAATATAAAAGTTTGAAATCAATAATGTACAATAATGTGTCATTTGATACAAGTCTTACAGATTAATGGATTAATTGTAAATAAGTAAATTTCTTTTTATTATACAAATTATCAATTCGTTCTTATTGCGTAAATTTAATTCAATTTGAATAGTACTTTTGTGACTTTGATGCATAAATAGGTGAACAATTCTGTACACGCATACGGTTAAAGTTTCACGGTCATAATTGAACTCATTGCTTACCTATACTTAATAAATGCAGTTCATTGACATGCATTGTTCCGATCATGCTTATGTAGTGCTCATGCATATTTCAAAGAATTCCCTTGTATATTTGTAAGAAAAATGAGGACCCATTTGCAAATTTCATTCCAGTGTGTTCTCCTTACAATGAAAATATAAAAAACGACACATTTCGAGTTAAACAAAAACAATTTATTGGCGACTTTACTAAAAACAAAAATTAAAATAACATACGATGAAGTAACCCCAATAGGAAATGTTCTAACTGCCCAGAAAAGGTACAATACTGGTGCCAGGGTGGCCAGTACTGGCAATATTCGCATGCCAGTACAGTGCCAGTACAGAATCTGTACAGGTGTGATAACGCTGGGCCAGACCTGGCAGCCAATAACAAGACAGTACTGGTTAATAATCCTGCCAAGATTGCTTGACAAGTCTTCCAGTATTGGTTAACAATCATGCCAATACTAGTTAACAATTCTGCCAATTCTCACACAAATTAGCTATAATATAATAAATTGTCATTCTGCACTAAATATCTGCTGGGAAATTACAGTGCCAGTCCAGGGACGTAGCTTGCGTGAAACAGACCCGTACTTGGTTTACCATTGCAGAATTGTCATTAAAAATTGCCACGTACTTTGCATATAACCAAGAGACAACACTAGTTATATATAAATCATGAAAAAGATGGGAAATAAATAGGTAAAATTTGCTTCAAATGTACCAAAATGTATTTATACCAAAGTTAACAAAAAAATACGTGGCAATTGCGTTATTACATTGAATTAGTATATATTTAGGTTGTCTATAGTTCTGACCCATATTTAGCTTTAACTCTTTGAACTGCTGATTAAAATTGAAGGAAAATAATATTCCAGTTTTGGTTTACATTTTCTATAAGTAAGTAATTTTCGTAAAAAAATCAAGAGCTGGGACTTTGCTGGCCCAGCATTGTTTCCTAAATTTTGCCAAGATTGGTTTTTACTCTGGTTGACTAACGAAACTGTAGAAAACCATAACTGAATCGGTATTGGCCCAGAATTGTTTACCATGGTCTGGCAGCCAGTACAGGGCCAGAATTGGGCCATTTTTCCATTACTGGCAATTTCCTATTGGGACCCTATAAAAAATTGCCAAAGTGGATCTATTGAACCACAATGGTCAGGCCAGTACTGTTGACTCAAAGAAAAGTTTACTGCTAGACTATGTCCTGTGCCATTAGTTAATTACTACTGACCCAGTGTTGTCACTCCTGTACAAATCTGTACTACCTCTGTATTGGGATTGCCAATTTCCCAATACTGGTAACTCTGGCACGAGTATCGTGCCTTTATTGGGACGACAGAAAATTATCTACGAAGAATATATAGTATAAAACAAAGACAAATATATTTAAACGTTTTAAATGTATATACTTAATAAATACACATCTTTAATTAAATCGTTATAGGAGCATGTTTTTTTGCAATAACTTCGGATTGTGGGTTTGAAAAAAGCTAATAATTCAATAAATTTAATTACTATTCATTAGAGAAATTGTTCTGCGATTAAATCGAATTCGAACCAATAAAACGATACGAATAAATCAGTTTAATTTCCTTTTAGTGCACTTCTTGAAATTCATTTTTCCATTAGCGCCAGATAAAATAGCCGTCGAATTAAGTAGATTTCAAACACAACGACTTGAACTGGAAGCAATTATTTTATGAACTCCGGCGCAAGTGCGAGCCGCGCCGGATACTAAGGAAGCTGAATGCACAATTAACATAACCCATGCCCCCTTTAATATCTTACTCAAATTATATATCAATCATTCGTCGTTAATTTAAAGGCCAAATAATGAATGAATCGCCCCGGAGTAGCGGTCGTTATGATTTTACGACGGGACGAATGTAAATTCGAGGGCATAAAATGCTCGCGCCTCCGAATCGGTGAGCGCAAATAGTAAATTATTGCCGGTGAAACCGGAGGTATTCTTAAATCGCTCCTCCAACGACTCGATAATTAATTTTCCCAGGAAACTATCGATAGGCGAGCGCGCGAATCTGCCCGGCAACTTTCCACTGACGCGAGCGCGGAGTGGCGGAATAATTGAAAAAATATTCATTAGCACAAGGTGCAATTGGAGACTCGGATATTGTGAAGGCTTGCGCGTAGACTCGTTTCGTGCTGATCGTTCCGCCGGTGTACACCAGTTACACCGCTATCTTAATAAACCGTAGATATATGGTAATCTAACGAGTTATATGCTAAAGCGACGCCGGCAAAGTGGATATTAGACGGAACGGGAGGCTGGGACGCCAAGTGCATCCGTGATTTACGATCTTGACTTTATCGTCGCTCTTAATAAATTAGTAGCGCGGCAGTCGCAACGACGCCGCCGCCGCCGCCGCCAATCCCCCAATCCCCCAATCCCCCAATCCCTTTACTTTGGATAAAGTTACGCAAAATACAGTCATTCATCCGGAAAATGCTCGCCAACCGGAGCTAACTTTAGAGTGATGCGCGTTAAGTGAAATTCAAATGCGTTGCCACAGTCCAGGCTTTATGTGCCACGGTATCGACGGCGTTTGACCCAAAAAGTGTCCCGCGTGAATTCGAACTGTGAGCAATTGCGTATGAAGCAATTGGTTGCAAGTTGAAATTGATACTTTTAAATTGCTTTAGCTTTTACTTACACGAGAACGTTGATTTCAAACAATTTTATTTAGAATAGAAGAATTATATCTTTTCATATATCAGAAACTATAATTTAAAATATGACCAATCAAAGTTTTATACAATAATTAGTAATTTGACTTAGGAAAATGTAGCATATATTAAGTACACAAAATCCGGTTTTTGTTCATAAAATAGCCATACAATTGGTACACGTCCAATTTAACTTGAGTAGTCGTGGAGAATATGCAGTTACGTCAATGACCATTACTTTTAAATAACAAGGTAAATATCAAATCAAAGACACTAAACTCTTGCGAATCATTTTTTTTAACAAACTGATATTTACATAATAGATGCTATTAGGAAAATGTCGTTTAAACAAACATTTAGAAAAATGCATTGATTGAGGAAGCAAAGGATATTACAATTTGCCAATTTACCAAGAAATTGAAACAATAAGGAATTTTTAAGAGTATTGATGATATCTTAAATATTTTAAGCTGAATCATAACAAGGCTATCATTTAAATGACACAAGTCATACATAACAGAATAAAATGTAGCAATTTCTAGTAATTCTTTTTTCTTAGTGTAACGGTAAACATTGTTTACTTATAAAACAATACCCTAGTAAAAATCAAACATATATGTTCATATATGGATTAAGAAAAAACATATATGTTCATATATGACCATATATGGTCATATATGTTTGAGTTTTATTAGGGTATTGTTTTACATTTAGAGTAGGGTCCAGCGGGTATTTTTGGATTAAAGATCTTACACATAGTGTGTTAAAGTATAGAATATTTTGTTATGAAATTTCCTCTAGAAAACGAATAACCGCGAAAATTACTACTTTGTAATGCATAAGGTTACTTTGTGACGAGATAATTTAATGATTTCATTATAAGCAGTAATTAAATGTTTTAACAATAATAATTCAAAATACACTAACTTCGTGACTGCAGACTTGACATTTCACCTTAAGGCTATATACAGATACTTGTGATTAGCGATTAGAGTGCTGAAGACATCTATTTGCTGTTAAATGATACGATAAAGGATAACCAACCATGATCAATGATTAGTGAGCAGATATTCTGTCTGCAGTTCAAATGGAAAAAGTGTGTTTCACACAAGCCAGAGGGTGACAATTCGTTAACTCTGGGTGGCCATTAACTGACTGACGAGTAGTTTCGTAATCATCAGTAAATTTCTACTATGAGAAATGTACCTAGCAATCGTTGATAATTTTCTAGATAGAGATGAAAGAATATAGCTTTCAATGTTACATACCATGCATTTCTAATAATTAAAGTATAGTTCACACTATAATCTTTAATATTTATTTACAGCTAGTTCCATCGAAGGCTAGACTGTTTACTTGCTACGTAAGCCATTTAAAGTTGGCAGTACTAGTATTGAGGCAGAAACGGTGAAACGTTTGTACTATAACATTTAAATCTTTCTCTAACGAATAACAATATACCGTTTCATGTGCTCTCATTTATTAAAGTATCTAAACGATATTTATAGGGTTTTTATTTGGGTATTTATTACAATAATTAAAACGGAGCAACGAAGTGATGAAGGGAGTAAGTTATAATAATAATAGTTTAGATATATCAATAAATAAAAGCACATAAGAGGGTTTATTTTCATTCATTAAAAATGAAAGTAAATCTTCTAGTACGAACATTTCATCGTTTCATATAGGTGAGCTGTTCAGTTTTCGATGAGACTAGATATACTTTTAGTATAAATTTTAATTGTTTAATACAAATGTACGAATTAAAAGTAGCTATTTACACTGAGAGAAATTTGCTTAGTACGGCCAACTAAAAACTTTAAGTTAATGTCAAATAAGTTGGATTAAATAAATTTATAGTTGGACAAATCAAAAACTATACCCAGGCAGAAATTTACCATCGGCACATCATCGGCCCATTGCTAACAACCATCGGGTGACCATCGTCGGCCAATATCGGCACACTGTCGGAATGAAACGCGTTTATCACGTGGGCCAATACTT
>JABFPN010007092.1:0-10739 GCA_022817305.1 Leptoteleia sp. ZL-2020
TTAAGAAATTTTGACTGTTATTTTTACTTAAATTTTGTGAAGCGGTTTAAAGTATGAGTGGAATAAACGTTACAAAATTATACCTGTCGAATAACATAACCTAAAAGATCATTTTTTGTTATATATTGTCATATAACCATTACAGTTATATGATGTTGTCCTACTATCAACTGATAATGTACATTTAACATGAATTTTTCATGCTAACCGAACATGACGTTTATATTATTTTAGCTAAAAACTAATACTATTTTAACATGAATCTAGATAGCATGAAAAATTTTGATATTTCAGCAAAGAAATATGTTGGCACAATAGTTACATGAACTTCATGTTGAGGAACCATCAATTGATGTTAACTTAACATGGCATTTCTCTCGGTGTACTGTTAATAATAGTGAAATTTAAAAGTCGTGTAATAAATATTAGTAGAAAAGTACTAGAAATTGCTTTGGTAATTATCATTTTTACTATTTTTAGTATGAAAATTTTTATCTTATACCATTCTGTTGTTGTATTAAAATTTACCCACTGTTGTACTATTGTTGGACAAAGCCAACAAAAGTCTCGGCATCACTTCCCGGAGTTTTCACTTTTACTACAACTTTCGTATTCAACTAAATTATCTTTTTATCGTGCAGAAATAAGTTTATAAATAATTAATCCATCTGCTAATTTATTTATTTAATTATTTACTTATTAATTGGTGGGTGTGTATACTTTACAGAGCTAAAATAATATAATATTGGTGAATTTGTAAACTTTCTAAGTGGAAATTGGACAAATGGTTCAAGTTCCGGCCAGTACTGGCTGCCAATGTATAGTTGACAGGATTGGCACAATGTTTCTGAAGAGAAGAATGAGAATACATTCCGTGGTTTGACGAAGCAGTAATGATAGAAAAATTTTTTTGTTGAATCCACCCTTGCCAGTACTGTGCCAGCATTGAGCCGTATTTTACAAGCAGAAAAAAGTTGAAACAACAATTACTAACTATATAACAACGTTAACGCTGTGATAACACTTGGTTGTGGTATTTTAATAAATTAACAATCGAAAGAGTACAAGATTTATACAATAATTCAGTATCCAGTACAGTAAAAATAGTAGGACACTTACTAATACTTTGACACTTGCAAAATAATATTAATATTCTTATAAACTACAGTAATTTCTGTTCCAACGTTTGTCTGCGCGCAGTTTCCGCTCGGGTAAACATTTTAATATCGAGCCTTGCCGACAAAAATAACTGACATAATGTAAACAAAAAGTAAATCAGTGAATAAGTAAGGGATGGAATAATTGAACGGTCGAAAAGCGCAGTGACGTTAAACGCGCTTAACACGCGCGCGCCCGGGGTATTTCGGCGGTGGAAGTTGTAAGGTATCAGCGGAAACGTCGCGAGGAAACGAACGCCACTCGATACGGCGCCATTCATTAATTAAGTACACATCCGGCGTCGGAGTTCGCGCCGCGTCTTCGGAGACTTGAAAACAATTAATGCGACCCATATCCTTCTGTTGATCTTCGCCTCGTCGGACCTTAATTGCACTATCGTCGATGAATAATTATCGCCAGAACGCCGGGAGAAATTTTGCGCCGGACAAGTTGTAAAGGTAAATAATAAATAATTAGGCAGTTGCGATCATTGGTTTAACGGGGTAAGAAATTTTCGATGGAAGAAGAGGACAAAGTGGGTAGATTTTCGTGTAAAAATTTATATATGTGACGTATATGGCAGGAATATGTATGTTGTATACATGGCAAATGTATGTTAGGTATATGCTTACATATATGGCAAATATATGTCAGTTATATGCTTTCATATGTGGCAAATGTTTTTTTTTTTAAAGACGAATTTCAAACGCGATTTACGTCTCGAATTTTGTGTAGATTGGAATCATTACAATGTTCCTCGTTGCGGCCGGGGCTCAATGATTGCTTTTAATGAACATTCGGGATTCTAAATAGGATCTCCGGTTAGGTCATTCTCTGGAACATGGAATTATGTTGGGTCAAATTTCCACTTGATATCCAGTAAAAATATCCAACAGATTCACATTTATGGCGTTCGTTTATTGCATAATTAATTTTAACGGCGTCCTTTTGTTTATTTAAATCCCAAATTTATTGCTTTACACCGGAAATATAGTTGCATTTAATATTACCATACTTTTTGGTTGTCAAAAAATATTGTTTTTAACTTTAATTCAGTTATATATTAGTTTTTCAATAGAAATTATTATTTTTTGAAAGAAAAAATATTTCTGTTTCTAGTGTGAACATAACATTTAAAATTGGTTCAAAAATGACTATTTGACTTTGCAAAAATATTTGCAAATATTGTAAGCAAAGCTGGCACCCCATCAGCCCAGAAATTAAAAACATTTTGGATGAGAATAAAGGCTAATTGAGAGTTAATGTTGAGCCAAACTTAAATTTTTCAGTTCCTTTGCATAAACCGGAAATTGCAATTTTCTACCGGAGCTGTTACGTTGATGTCGAGTCAGCGCCCCCCATCGTGACGGGAGATAAGACAAAAGTAGACTCAAAGTACACCATAATTAAGAGCTTTAGTATGGTGGAATTTGCGGGTTGCCAGTCTTGCGTATGTAAGCAGGTTTACGATGAAAATTCCAATTTTTTGAACTCCCTTTTTTTGTACTTCTATTCTTTTTTTAATCATTGATAAAATGATAATAACACCATGATTTTAAAACCCGTAAAAAATGTAATTTTGGCAAAGTAAAATTTTTCCGAATTTAAGTCAAGGCATGACTTTTTCAATTTCAGGACATTTGAAAAATTTTGGATAAGAAACTGGTTAATTTTTTCATAAAGGGCGCTCAGTTTTCACTCCGGAAGCGCGCTTTTATTCACTTTTGTTACAGCAAATTGAATAAAATTGTAATATTAGTCTAAAAAAGTTGAATTTATCGCCGCCGCCTTTGATAATTTATAACAAGGCCTTAAAGAAATCTTGGAGCCAGGATATTTCCGTGGCGCGCGCGGGGGGGAAAAAAACCTGATTCGTTAATATAGCAGAAAGCTGCGTTATGACAACAAAAAGTGCAATGCCAGCGATAATCATGAGCTTCTATTGGTCATTCATGCACATAACGGTGCGCAGTCAGGTAGCAAATTAAAGTGCGCCGTCCCAGTGAATTATTTTTTTCCGTGCCGAGGAATAAAAAGGAAAAGAGGCAAACTTAATCACGGCACAAATGTGCGTAAAAAGTAGTCGAATTGTTTGCCTGCAAAAGAAGGAAAAAAATATTTTACAAAGCGGTCGTGCCCGCGCAAACGCGCAATAGAAACGCGTTTTATTTCCGCGAGAAATGGGGAGAAATTAAAAAAGAAATAAATTAAGATAAAATTAAAGGGGTGACACGATGAAATAAAGATTTGTGTATTCGCTTTTAATACCTTCCCTAGTAAAAATGAAATATATATGGACATATACGATTTTTTCTTAATACATATATGGTTATATATGGATGTACATGGTCGATATATGGCAATGATTTATATAATATTCTAGCCATATATGGTTTTAATAATTTCCTCATATTGAAACTAATTATAACCATATATCAATCATATATGGGCATATATAAATTAAGAAAAAATATACTTGACGATATATGTATTAAGAAGAAACATATATGTCCATATATGGCCATGTATTATAACCATATATCAATCATATATGGGCATATATAAATTAAGAAAAAATATACTTGACGATATATGTATTAATAAGAAACATATATGTCCATATATGGTCATGTATGTATTAAGAAAAAACATAAATGTCCATATATGGCCATATATGTATTAAGAAGAAACATATCTATCCATATATGGCCATGTATGTATTAAGAAAAAAACATATGTGTCCATATATGTTTCATTTTTACCACACTGAGAGAAAAAATAGTCGTGGTAACTAGCAAGGTTAGTCATTTTGCGATCCAACTGTTCTTTAAAGTTGTTATGACTAGTTTTCTGGTATTTGCAACTAGTTTTTACGGTTAATACAACTATTTTCTAAAGAACTGTTATTAGTTAGTTAGTTGCAGCAACTATCATGTTTTCTCTCAGTGCAGGGTTCTTTATCCCGTTACTCCTCGCGAAAAAATAAACGGATGACGTCAAACTTCCGTATTTAGATATCTCTTTCCGATCCTCCGTTGACAAGAAATTTCTACATTTCCGCGGGTCCTTTTGTTCAACATAAACACGCCCTTTTAATATCAAATACGTTAAGGGGGGTTTTCGTCCGCTTTGGATAATGGGCATAAAAAAATATCAAGAATACCCCGATTCCCCGGTATTTATATTTCAGTAGGGGTGTTTTCTTTTTTTGTTTAACAGGCGCCTTCTCGAGAGCCTAACATGTTGGCTGTATTAATGCGAAATAAACAAGACGTTTTTTGTTTGCGAGGACCGCGCTCGCTTCCGGCACCGCGAGTTAAAGAGGAACAAGGATATAATGGCGCGAAGCGTCCTTCTCCTATGTAAATATTACCACCAGAGCCGCGGCTTTACGGATGCAATTCGGGGGCTGTTTACTCTTCGACTGATGTTAATACAAATGTAACATATTTCCAGGAGATACGACGCGATCCGTGGATTAAATTAAAATATTCCATTCCTTTTGTTGTCTTATTTATTTCGCGTAAGTAGTGCCTGAGATGGTGGGGGAAATGCGGCATTGATAAAATTGTTGTTTGAATTTGATAGGAATTGTTTTAGAATGAAACGATTTTTCCCTCAGAATATTGATAAATGGGATTCGATTTTAGATTTGGGAAGGAATAATAAGAATTAAAAATTAAGACAGATTTTTTATTACACTGAGAAAATTATATCAATTTAAGGATATTCTGGAAAAATAAAGGTTTTTGCTATATATAATAGTAAAATTCGAAAACTATGTAGTACCTTTTAATACAAAAATACTAATTTGTACATTGATATGAAATATTTTAAATTTTACTATTACTTCTTTCTCATTGTATAAGAATAAATTGGACAAGGCGTGGTAACTTTGTTAAATCTCAAACGAAATAGATGTCGCAAACAAGGATTAAAAGTCATTTGTAATTTTCTTACCAGCTGGAGCAAAAAATTTATTCATAAAAAGGCGAAGTGTACTTTTTATGGCACAGCATTTAAAGACTGGCATATAATAAGAAATAGGGCTAACTGTTTTAGCTTAACTAATGTGCCCAAAGTAATAACTCGAAATTAAAGTTAACATTTAGTAATTTTTTAATCAATTCCAAATATGTGCAATAGTTGTAAGCGAAATCATTTATTAATAACTGTATTGAATGTTTAATAATACTCATTTTTCTTTTGTTTCAGGTGTACCTTTCAGGGTGAGTAATTGAATTAATTGATTTACATTTATAAAATTACTCTTTATTTGGTTAACTTTTTATTTAATTGAATTATTTTACATTTGATTTAATTTAATTAATGAACGAAATACGTTTATTTTTCGGAGCATGATTAATTCGTTCCATTTATATATATTAATTCATATTTTTCTAATATATCCATAGTCTGATATAAAGAGTTTCTAGCTAGTAGGAAACCTGATGGCCCAATAAATATACTGGGACAAAGTACTAGGGCAAAAGTTACCAGTACTGGCCCAGTATAGAGCCGGTACAAATCTGTATCGGAATGGTAACACTGGGCTAGTATTTTTTAAGTAACTGCACATTACTTAACAATTTTTTGGATCAACCTTGGCATGCTTATAGGGCCTGGTATGTCTTAGATTCCATTTTTCTTGACAACAAAGCTCTAACCAATACGGGTCCATATCTTACCAGGATCTGGCCGACACTATTGTGCCGGAACTAGTAGTCCCACCCAATTTCCTACCGGGTATTTACCTTTTTTTTCTCTCTCACAGCTCTGTTACAGTTAGTTTTAGTCTTGAATTTCTTAACGGTTGAATTATATTTATACGAGCTGCATTTATTTGTTTCGACAAATCTACCTTTGTTATAATACTTTCTTGCGCCGGGATGTCGCAATACCGAGCATTTTCAATTACCATTGCGCCACGGAAAGCCAAGTTATTATCAACTTTTTTACGTTTCTTTCGGGCAGAAAAAAAAGGGCAAAAAAGAGTGCGAAACAAAGTAGCAAAGTAAAATGAAGTTGGGTTTGTATTTACAGCTAATTTTGTTTGGCCGTTGGCTGGAATGGCCAATGACCCCCCCCCCCCCCCGCGCACTTTTTACAAGGAAACGAATGGTACCAGTCGTAGGCAAGATTTTTATACTCTCCTATCATTACCACGCAATGATTGAAACTTGCCAATTCGCGAGAACAATCGCGGTACGAAATTATCCTGCAAAATTAAAATTCGCCCGTTGCCGTAAGTTTTCATTTCTCCCCTTTAATGCAGAAAACGTCGACCGCTCCGCACTTATGTGCGTTCGATAAACAGCACGCCGGGGAAAGGTATTTTATAAATTCTTGTAAAATTCTCCATGCAAATTTCGAAATTTATACGGCATTACGTAATGTTATAAAGAATTCAAAATGTAATAGACAAGGAGGAAACTGCTTTTATAGTGAGATAAATCGACACTGTTATATTCCCCGTAGCAACAAACGCAAAAGTATAAAAATCCAAACTTTTATATCGCTCTTTAAAGTATTACGGGAAATTTTCAAACGAAAAAATTCCACGCTGACGAACCGCAAAGATCATTTTTATACTTTTGCATTATATGCATGAAAAGTGCAGTTTTTACCCTGCCAATTTAGCGGCGAGAAAGTGACCCGGGTAGGTAATGGGTTGTTACCGCCCTAGGCAATATAATACATTATTGACCTTGGTCGATAATAGTTTCGTAATGCCAATAATAATCGGACTTCGTTTTTATACTATAAAAATGAAAAATTGTACTATTATACGCGTGTTAGATGAAGTAACGTATGTAAATAAACGGAGAAGAAATATTTTAGAGATTCTCGACTTTCCCCCCTAGTAACATAATATACTATACGCTGGAAACAAGTCATCTGTTGGATCAGTAGCAAAAACCGTTGGCTCGACACTTTTGTATATTTACATAGCATATAAATACGCGTTAAAATTCAATTAATACAAATGAAAAAAAAAAAAAAAAAAAAAAAAGAAATAGGTAGAAAAATGATCGAGTCTAAATGGTGCTGGTACTACTTAATAAGCTAATGATTTTTTGATGGCGTTGAACTGTAAAAGTTCATGGCGTTATCACTCCAGGCGTCAGCTTCGTCAATTGTTTCCATGGTGTTCATGCTCGTCGTCTGATAACCGGTGTCCTGGGAATTGGATGCCTGCGAACTGAACATCGTGCACTGCTGATTCAACAGTGTGTTGTTTTGTTGCAGAGTGCTCGAATAAATTTGAGCGGATTGTTCACTATAGTAATCGCTCATTCGAGCAATCTTTGTCTCAGGGCTCGCGCACGTGTGACCAGATTTTATAATCATTTCCGAGAACAAATTCTTATTGACCGATTTTTTATTTTGTTCCGGACTTGTAAAACCTGAAACCATTCAATTGTGTCATTTTTGTCAAACAATTATACTTTGTAATTATATTATTTAAATTTTAGTTTATATTTCGTGCAAATAATTTACAAGCATCAAGGTTTTTATCTAGTATTAAAGTCCAGACAAGTCTTATTTCTCTCATGTGGTAAGCACATCATTTGTTCATACTCATTATTATCACATATTATGTATTTATTTATTTTATATTTGCTAATAGGATTTAAAATTTACCTGATGAGTTGTGCTCTTTGTCTTCTTCAACACTCATGTCAAAAGTAAAGTCTAATCGAGACTTTGCTCGTTCGCGCATTTTGATACTCTGACATGACATTGGTTCTGATTCAGAACGTGCTATTGGGGATATATCTTCATCACAATAATTGATTGGAGAAATATTTCCCACACTACCTACCGGAGATCGTAAATTTTGCTCCGGTGTTCCATAACTTCTTTGAACAGCTGACACTCTCTGTAAATTACATTTTTATCAATTTAATTTTACAACATTTTTGTTATTTAAAACATGAATTAAAAATAAATCAAACAGAAATTACCCTCAGTGGTGTACAATCCGCTAAAATTCCACTTTGTGGTGGACTGTTACTGAAGAGGAGTTCATCGTTTTTAATCGGAGATAAACTGTTTTCAATATCAGAATCCTCGGATTGATGGAATTCAAACAATTTCCTTCGCAATGAACTATTTGTACTGTTATTATTATCTTCAGCTTCAATGTTCTGCTCCTGATAAAAGAAGTATTAAATAAGTAAATATATTACTTTGAAACGATTAAATTAGCTTCAAATTAAAGTAATATTAATTTTGTGTTTTTTCACAACCAATTTATATTAATTTTGTAAACAATATAATTGTTGATCCTTTTTTTGTATAACAAAAATTATTCAAATAATAACGACGATTCAACTTTTTACAATTTAACATATTTCAATTTTAATTCTTATGTTAAAATATAACTTTGATAACGCAATAAATCAAATTGTATATGTTTATAATATACACAAACCTGGGTAAAAGTACAAAAAGGTTTTAAAACTTCTTCTATTTGTTCGGGTAACTTTGGTGGCAGTGTTAAAACAGTTTGCGACCAACCTGCACATAAAATATTAATACAAATTTCATCATAATATTGAAAAAGATCATTCTTCTCCTTAGGGAGTTTTCTAATTTATTGAAATAAATAAATAAATAAATATAATGTTGAGTGTATAAAAAGAAATACATACAATCTCGTGTAGGTCTTGGTATTTCTTCAAAAGTTGCATTGAAGCTTCGTACAGGAGTGTTCATTCCCAATTTTTGACTTACTTCCTTAGGTTTTGTGTCCAATGGACTCGGAGCAATTTTGTTTTCGGAAAAAAAACGACGAATCGCTTCCTGAGCTTTATTCTCTGTATCAGGTGACATGAAGTGGTTCGGTTGCACTGTCAACTCGTCAATTTTTGCAGGTTGACAATGAGCCAGCTCATCCACCGTCCACCTAAAGCCTGGCGAATTTTCTTTCGAGTTCACCTGCACAATTATACATTTAATTATTAAAAGTAAATAATAATTGAAAAAAAAGAATAATTTTATACTATATATATATATATATATATAAGTAAAAAAACAAATACATTGATACAAATTATTGTTTTGAATCTTTGTTATTATACTTGATATAATTGCAAATGAATTGGATAAGTAAAAATAATTCTGATAATATAAAAATTTTTGGTAGAAATGAAATTTGGGTTAAAATTTACCATCTTTGTACTGAAGACAGTTGGACTAATCATAGATAAATGTAATCGGCTTGTTAAATCTGCTTCAAATGGATTTTTGGCAATAAATTTGGTGACTCCAGATGGAGGAGTTATATGATTCTGCGCCATTGAATTCATATCTGCAGTATTTCAGCTTGTTATAATTTATTTAATTATTAAACGTGAATTAAATAATTTGTTTATAAGAATTAAGAATTATTCGGTAGTTGGAATAACTTAGTTCAAAATAGAAATATGCCTAGTATCTGAAAAACAATAAAAAACTATAGATCCTGTCATTAGGTTTTCGACAAAATTACAATAGATGAAAAAATTAATTATTATTCATTGTAATAGTACACTGCAATATAGGCACAAATTGATTCATTATTTAATTGCATTTAATAGTTCCCTAAAAATATCGTATAATTATCTTTATATATAATAAATGTTCATTATATTAACATTAAAATATACTTTAAAATCTATTAAAATTCAATTTCATTCAATAGGTATTTATAACATAATATGTATATATTTATTATTAAAATTGTTTATTAATAATAAACTATTTATTATTAATAAACACAACAAAAACTGTAAAATGTAAATATAAACTTGAGATACTTTAAACTTTTAATTACGTATTATTTTCCAATTTTTCAATAACTTTAGAAAGTGCAATAAAAAAGATTATTTCACCTATAATAAATGATAAGTATATAACACGTGAAAAAATAAACCCACGTTTAAATCCACTCAACGAATTTAAAAGCACACGCCGGATTAAGTAACCGTTTTCGTGCTTTTAAATCCATCACGAATGAATGTGAATTTACGATAAATTCATGAATTAATGAAACGTAATTCCATACCTTTTATATGATATATAATATAAAATTGTCGATAAATATGTGTAAATAAGATAGCTCGTAATAAAATTTAAATGCCTAAAAGCTTATAAAATTTAAATTACATGAAGGACGAAATATCCCGCGGTTCAACACACTGATATAAACCAACTCGAATAATCATAAACATGGTTTCGTGAGATTAAGATGAACTGACTTGAAGTTGTCGGCGCAGGCGTCACATGCACTGAAATATAGTAATACTGGAACGTGCACTGACGCGACAGAAACGAGCCGAGTGAGAACGCATGTCGCGGGAGAACCTGTCTTTGTTGTACAGTCAATTCTAAAAGTTGCAAAACATCAACTCCGTGCCTGCACCAGGATGAGGTACAATTTTTAACACAGCACACTCGTACCATCTTTATTAACGACATTATTTATTACAATAAACTTTTCTTTGTGTCTTGTGAAGACCGGTCATATACATTTAAACAATAACTCGAATTACAAATTTGCTCTGATTGTACTTCACGTGAATTTCGTACTAATG
>JABFPN010007093.1:0-10738 GCA_022817305.1 Leptoteleia sp. ZL-2020
GGGGGGGGGGGGGGGGGAGTTGAACCGAATAATTACCATTGACGAGTCGGAACCGAAAATTCCATAACGGTCGATTATCTAAAGGCCAATGGGTTTTCGGTGGATTCGAACGAGAATCAAAAAAGATGTTTATTGTAGGTGTCATAGATTGTACGGCTGAGACATTGCTTAAAGCTATCAAAGACTGTGTGAGGCCTGGGACAACAATTGTTTCCTATTGTTGGAGATCGTACGATTGCTTGATTGATGAAGGTTATCAAGGATATTATCGTCTATAGGGAGACAACCCCTGCACTTACACACGATGTAATACATGTTCTCTGTGTATTTTTTTGTGCTGAATACGACTTCGCAAAAAAATTTTGGTTTTGGTTAATAGTTTTAGAGTTATTTGTGAAATACTGCCATTTTTACGTATCATCGAATTTATTTCTTTAAAATCTAACATTGTAGTATTGGTAACTATTACTGAAACAACAATTTTTTCCCCTGTGCAGTGTAGCTGATCGACTGAATTCAGTTATTTTACGAAGTCGGGACGATTACATACGAAGTTGTAACGAATAGATAGGAAGTTGCGGCCTCTAGTCACGTGGTTTGAGGCCGCAGCCCATTTCTGGCATTACTGCCCCGATTATCAATAAATATTTTTGCTGATTAGACTTTAAATATTAAGAAATTTGTTAATAAATACTACAAAAAGAAATACAAAAAATAGTACTTTCTGTATTAAAATGTATATATGTTCAAAATAATAATAATAATAATAATAATAATAATAATAATACTATAAAGGAAAATTACTTTTTGTCCGTGTAAATAGTTTATATAATTATTATCATCTTCAAAACTTCATTTTATAAAAATTTATTTTAAATATGTAATTTATTGTTCTTAATCTAATTAATTTAAAGAGAACTAATATCCTGTTATTGTATTAAGTGAATTTGTTATTTAGAATAATTCGATTTCTGGTTGACTCATTTCAGACATTTCCATTAGTGCAGAAAATTTTTTAATTATAGAATCGTTTAATAATTGTTATAAAAGTTGATTTCTCTTTATTTTAATTATTAATATTCTTAACAATTAAAAAATTAATATTAGATATCCGAGTATCAGAGTTGACATATTTCATATAATTTGATTTAAATCAAATTAATATGTAACAGATTTTATATTTATATCATTGATTTGAGGGAAATACTTATAATTGTTTAATTAAAAAAAGGTGATTATTAAAAACCAGTGCATTTCAAATTTTAATCTTAATTTTTTTATAAATTTTTATTTTATGTTTGTACACTAGACTTCGCTATTTAGTGTTACCGACCAATGTCGCTCTTAGTCTAGTTATAAATTAAAATAATTTACTTAAATTTTATAATCACATGAAGAAAAAATATGACGATTCGCCCTACTAACTATGCTCCCTACTAAATGTAAAGCAGTTTTGTCGACAGGGTACTTTTTTCTTTTTTTAAAAAAATTATGAAAATAGTATTTTAACAATGTTTTAAAAATATGTTTAAAATGTTATGGCACTGAAAAACAAAACGTTTTTTAAAACGAAAATTGTAAACAAAGGCTGACTTGACGTTTGTTACACTACTAGAAAAATTTCAGGTTAGGCTGTCAATGGAGAAAATTTAAGGAATATATATACTTTAAAAAAATGTTTTTATTAAACGAATTTATGAATTCGAACTTAATAGAAATAAGAAGTAAGGCTCTAACGAAACAAAGCTTCAATTTTCGTAAGCGGCCTAGCAGTGTAATGGAATCTTGGACTTTATAAAATGAAAAAAGTAATTTTTTTTAATTCCACAATTAAAGAACTTCTCAAGCTTTAATTCAAAGCTGATTTCGTGTCATGATTCATTACGGAACACTTTCGTTTTGCGTGAAACGTAAGGTGCTCCCGACGCATCCTATTAGTATATGTGCGATTTGGACCTAATAAAATGATAATAGTAATTTTTTTCTTAATTCCACTACACTGAGAAAAATATGATAGAGGAAAGTACGATTTGTGTTAGTAAAACGAATGCATAAGGCACTGTTCGTGTTTTGTTTTAACATTGTGAGGCCTTTTTACCAAAAGTGATAGGACTTTTTGCATTGACGCTCATAATCATTGAAAATAGTGGTTTGAGATTCTCTGATGTACAATTAAACTTTAAATACCTAAAGAAGGCAGGTAAATAAAAATGAATCGGGGCTGAGTGGTTAAGTTGTCAACATTCAACACATTAGAACGATTGCAATTTGAATTCATTTCTCGCCGTTGGAAAAAAAAACTTTGCATGTATAAATAATACGGATATAATTTTTAAATTTTATTTTAGTTGTCCTATCAGTGACAGTACTTTAGAAAATCACTGCCTTGTGCATTCAGATTACAATCATCTGATGAGAAAAATAGGTTATAATAATCGTATATATTCTGAGTATATTTCTCTCAGTGTATTAATGCACACCTCAAGCATTAATTCAAAATTTATTTAATATTAAAATTCTCCCCGGAACACTTTCGTTTTTCACGAAACGTAAGGCGCTCCCGACAGGGCTTATCAGTGTATGTGAAATTTGGATCTAATAAAATGATACAAGTAACTTTTTTCTTAATTCTACTATTAATGCACACCTCAAGCATTAATGGAAAACTTATATAATATTAAGATTCTGTCCGGAACACTTTCGTTATTCGTGAAACGTACGGTGCTCCCGACGCATCCTATCATCATTCAACTGACTTGTGGAGTAGTATTGAGACATGTAAATTAGAAGCAAAAATAATAAAATATTTGTCCTTCATTGTTTATTTGCCTGTAACATTCCGAATTATAATTCTATTTTTATAACTGTTTTTATATTGGTTATATACAACATATACATTAATTAACATGTATATTAATATTATAAATTCGTATTACACAGAAGAAATTAACGCTACATATCATTATTACGCAGAAAACCTGTTTTTGCTGAGAATCGAACCTATGACCTATACCTTATCACTACACTAACGCAAGTACCTAACACGCACGGCTATTACGCATCGCTAGTATGACAACTGAATTCTTCCAAGATATAAAACCAACCGTGGAGTAAATTGAACTCCATGAATACTTCTTTTAAATACGAATTAGTATTTAAATTTATTTTTAAAACATAGTATAAATCAAGTACCTCGCGGAGTAAATTCAAATCCACGAATAGTTGTTTGAATAGTTTTTTCAGTTAATTCTAATAACTGATGACAAATCCAATATAGGGTAGATTCTACTTATTACATTCATTCCGATTAAACTAACCTCACTTGATAAAACTGAATATATTTTAACTTCACGGTGGAGTTAATTGTAATCCAAAAATATTTTTCAGTGTGGGGATAGGCGCGCCATCATCATCGCGCGTCTTCAGAATGTTTGTTTCCTTGGTAAATATTTAAAGGACATTTCCGAAATTGCAAATTGTCCACAAAATGTGTACTTAAATGGTTAAATTAGCAGCGAAGAATTTGTCATATAATAACTTTTTCATGTTTAAAATGTACTAAAAATAGTTGATACACATTGATATTTATAAAAGGCATTACACTTGATTATAAAGTATATATATTCAATAAATTGTTATTAGTAAAAAAAAGTTTACCACGCTTTTATAATTATTAATGTTAACAATATGAGCACACTCTTTATAAATAATATTCACTCTGCCCTGTTAACATTACTTCCTACTGTGCATTGACGATTAACCGCAATATTAGTATTGAGTGGTGTTTCCTTTAAGTAACATATTCGTGAAATTGTCATCACTTTTATATATATATATATATATGGAAATAAAAGATATTATTTATAAAGTATGGGCAATAAGCATGCTAATATTGCATACGTAAGTACAATGCAATTAATCATTGCTTATGAACAAAATATGTTTTCATAAATAAAATAAAATTTTATCCATCACAATTATATTATTTTCATAATCTACACGGAGAGAAAAGATTAATAAAAATTACTGACATTATTGGTAAACTGGTCATATACTTGCAAAAATTGAAAAATTACTATTCTAAATTAGTAAAAAGTGTCAGCATTTTCTAAGAATTGCCAACATATTAATATGTTTTAATAACTTAAGATAGTAATTTTTTAATATTTGCAAATATATAAGAATGTCAGTAAATTTTATTAATCTTTTTTCTCCGTGTAGTTTGTAGTCGAGAACTGGTAACAATTTTGTAATTTATGTCAAATTCTGTATACTTTTATAACGTTCTCAAAATAAAAAAGTTAGTATAATTGACAATAAAACAAATATTGTTGCATATTTTATGTATATAAAAAATATATTGCTGTTTATATTTTTATTTAAATATGAATATAAAACATACATAAGATTGTATTTATTTGATAATAATATAGTTTAATTAACAATTTAATTACGTTATATAAACCAATGATATACAGACCTGCATATCATTATACATTATTAGTTTAAGTTATTAAAGTTATGGTTTATCAAAGAGAGGTTGACAAACTTATTTTAAATAAATTTAAAATTGTGACCGAATTATTAATCAAAATATATTAAAAGAATTCATTGTTCTAATTCTGATTACTCACTACAAGTCTAATTTTAGTATGCTACTAATTATTTTACACATATATTTCAACATTAAATACTTTGACTTCATTAAACACATAACTCAACTGTATTAGATTCTACTGTTGTAAAACTTTTAACTTTAATATTATTATTTATTTACAATGTAAAAACTTAAAACGTACATAAAAAAATTTATAAAACAAATAGTTATTTTATTTATATATATGATAATATCGCGTACGGAATCAAAAATTTTGAATAAATTTAAAGTGAAATTTTTGATGTGAAACTGCTCAAGTTTGCTAAAGATTTAAGTTAATGCGAAATAAAAATAAAAAAATAGGAATAAAGCTCCCCGGTATTTTCAGCAATTAATTTTTAAGTAACTTTTTCACTCCTGGATGCAAATTTTGACAGGAGAAAGAAACAAAAATTCAAAGTTAATGAGCGATTGAAGTAATGGCGTATCGAACTGAATTCACGCTGTTACAAATATAAATAAAGTTAATTAACTGAACCCAACTAAAGAATTTTTACTTTGCTAGAGGACTATATTTTTCGCTGACTGCAACTATAGTTATTTTCGTATGTAGGGCTCAAAGTAAACAATTGCGACGAGGTTTGTTGAGACGCAAACCGAAGGCATCAAAGTAAAGCCGAGGCGAGCCGAGGCGAGCCGAGGGTTTTTCGGATGTCTGAGGTGAAAGTCGAAACAAACCGAGTGTTAATTGTTTTTGCGCCCGACATACGAACATAATTTTTTGTTTATCTTGTAAGAAAAGTGATCTTTTGAGTGCAAAACCTAGGCTATCCGATAGGGTAACTAAAGATTTTTTAAAAGATTTAAAAAATACTATAAAAGGCGGCTGATATGAACGGTCGTTTCTAAAAATCAGGAGCAAAGATCAATTGTCTGTCCGCTGTTGTTCACCCGCTGACACTTTGCGCTCGCATTCTCGCTCTAGGGCGCAAAAAGTCATTTTGCGCCCGCAAAAGAAGCACGAAAAAGATCACTTTTCGTACATGATGAACAAAAAAATTTTTTTAGTTTTTGCTTTCGTAAAAGGGTATAAATTTTATCTATAACGAAACAATGACTAAAAATATCCAAAAGGCAACAAGGAGAATAGTTTTTACATTCGTCGCAATTAAAGTCGTTCGTAGTCTCGAGATAATGAAATCAACTTTCTAACGCAAAGCTTGAATGTTCGAAACTCGAATAAAAACATAATTTCTCTAAGACAAAAATTAATAAAAAATTAATCAAAATAAATAAAAGAAACAAAATAATTTGTTGGTATTTCTCCGGATATAAGTTGTTAAATATCATTGAATTCTTTCAAAGAATAATATTAAAAATTTAGCCGATCATATTTTTCCAGGTCAGAATGCCATCCGAAATAAGAACCGCAGAAATGATATCCGAAGAGTCAAATGAAAATGGATTCGACTATCAAGATAGAACTGCGAGCGCCACAAATGAAGACTTAAGAAATGGTGAAGCCCTAAATTCTACTGAATATTTAGACAACAGTACCGTAATAAATGATAATCAAAAGTTCTGTAATCAAAATAATGTGAATGTTGTTCACGTATGTGATAACAGTTTAGAACCTATAAAGGAAAATGGCCATGCCACTGCCTACACTGGAGATAACGTGTCAAGCAACCTCGAGGCTAGTTTTAAAAATAATTTAATTACTCAGACATCCTGTATGCCAACTACATCTGAGGCATCGGATTCTGTATCTTTTATTGGTATCTACCAGGAAAAGGCTGGACCATCTAAAGAAAATGTTAATGAAAGAGAATTACAGTCGTCTTCTATTGTACAGCTTGGATCAGAAAATTCAGTGGTCGGCGAGACATTTTTAGAGAAAGGACAAAATGAAAATAACGAATCAAATACTGTCGATGAATGTTGCAGCAGTGTCACAGCAGAAATTCGTAAATCCAAAAGAGTTAACAAAAGCACTCCTTACAAATTACCATGTTCAATGAATTATGTATTAAGAAATTTCGATATTGATGATGATACGGCGATTTCATTAAGTGACTGCATCTCCCAAGAACCTTCAAGTAGTTCAAAAAGAGAGGCAGAATGTGATATGGCATTTGTGCCGACTTGTAGTTCAAATCTTGAGCATAATATACCGCTACAAATGCTAGAAGGGGATCAAGCTTCTGGATTGGATCCAAGCAGCGCATTCAAACTTCCGATAGTTAATTCCTATGAAATGGCAAAAGCTCAAAGATTGGAGATGGAAGAAAGTTCAAATGAGCTTTTAGAAATGACAACTAACCATGAGTATATGGAAAGTAGTAAGAATCTTGAATTTGATGTACCAGGAACATCTAATAGTAGCGATGGAAGCAATTCAGATACGGAATCACAGCAAGCAAATGATCAATTTTCTAACAGAAATAGACAGGTAAGGTAATGACCAACATTTACGGTTCAATATTGAAACAGCGTTAATCATTGTTAGTCATTAATAATAATTTGAGATTTTGTGTTCCTGAAACATATAAAAAGATTTCGCTAACTTTCTTTTGAAGCTGTACATTTGATTGCAAAAAAGTTTAAATATTTTTCCTTGAGCTAAAAAGTTATACAGATGTAAACATAAGTTGACTTACTCTGTGTGGTAATTACTATGATTCACAAAGTTATAATAATAATATATTATTCGCATATTAATTGCGAATATTTTAAAATATTAATATAATAAATCAATTTGGTCTATTATTTAGTCAATGGGAGAATCAGAAGGACATAGTAAAGAATGTGGGGAATACTATCAATTGTGGCGTAGTACCGGTGGCGAATCTTCTAATAATTCTAGATACGAAGAATTGTATTCAGAGCCCCCTCCTCTTCCTCCAAGGTCACTGCACAAACAATTACATAGACGGAACGCGAATCCTTTGGATATTAAAGAAAACAGATTAGGACCAAAGAGACAAAATCAGAGACTTACTACAATGCCTTTATGGCCTGAAGATTGTTTCGAGTTTGAAATTGTGGACGTGGATGAAGCTCCCGCTTTAAAGGTACAAAGAAAACAAATGTCTGTATTATAATAGCACTTGTGGAAATAGTTTCTCTACAAGTTTATGGATGTTTCGTCATGGTATGGATGCCATCATGTGACCGGGGTCTACCCAATGTTTCTTTCGTTTTGAACTCTTGTAATAAATCCATTTCTCAACACCGGTCACTAGTTGTCATAAAAAGTTCTTCCTTCTTTGTCTAGCTAACAACAACACATGATCCGTTGTGTTGCCATGTTTTCAGAGAGTGCATGCAGGATCCACTTTCGTACCTTTTGTATTTTCCCGCTTTCATGAAGCCATTGCAGAACCGTTGTATGGTCAACTTGTAAATATTTAGCTAGTTGTACAGCTAATCACGTGACTGACTTCAACCAATCAGTGAGTGCTCGGTAATGCCGTACGGTTGCGACGTCATGTACGTGAATTCTTAAATACTATATTATTAGAGTCGTATTTCGAACATCGACACACGCACACGACACGCGCCCACCATGATTTTTTAGCGTGGTATCACTGTTTTGTATGTATGTATGTATGTATGATGTAGCATTGCCACCCAACGAATAATGGTGTGCGCGTGTCGTGTGCGTGTGTCGATGTTCGAAATACGGTTCTTATTTGTATAGTTTCATGAAGTTCAGGAAAATGCATATTTTTTACTTTTTTGTATATTAACACTAGAACCACGAGACAATTTCTAAACAAGGTCAATCCGAATTATAGTACCGCGCTTTAGAAGGGGAGGTCAGCAGTCAAAATGACTGCTTTGGTCCATAAGACATATTTTTTCTTAAATTTTTTTATCGAAAAATAATGTACTTGAAAACATTATTCATAATAACTCAAAGAAATAATAACGGAATTAATTGCTTTTTGGAAATTGCAGACACTAGCATAACTGTTGAATATAAAAAATAATTTTTCAAAATTAAATTTGATAATAATGTAATGTATGCAAATGAACCAGTTTTTTTTTAATTTCTTGCGAAAAAGTCAAAAATCGAGCAGTAATATAATGCTTGAAAGTGTTCACTTAGGACAATAAATTCATGACGTCGTTACGGTACTGCACGGTATCATAATCGCAGAAAGGACTGTTAGTGGAAGGGATACACTACGCGATGCAATGAGTTAATTAAAATATTTAATTGCTATTGCTTTTCAATAACTAAGATTTTAAGATAATGTTTATACGATTTGAATACCTATTTATTAATACCGCATTATATTGTAGTCACGAACAGCTGTTACGAAAAGCTTAGCTCTTCTAAGTTCACGAAGGCCTTATAGGCCTTTAAGCAGACAAACAGGATGTCCCAGTAATACTGCAGAATGTCCGCCAACACCAATTCATCGTCCAAAGCCGTTTCGTCCATTACCCATTTGTCCATCGCCAAATATGTCTTTAACACCAGAAGAGCCGTTACCTCCTTGTAAGTAAGAAAACTGCTAACATAATGTGCACAACAAAATATGACAGAAAAAATTACTGTTTTTAACTGCATTTCAACTACATGTTCGTCTTTTAATAATAGTATATTATGCACTAAGGGAGGGAAATACGATTTTGCTCCCGCATGTGAAGTTGCTGTTCGAATTCGGAGACGAAACCGAGGGCTGCCGACTTCACATAAGGGAGTAAAAGTGTCACTCCCGTAGAGCATACGATATTTTTTGTAATAAGTGCACGATAAAGTGAAATGTCGTTTCCGCAAAGCGGGTGAAGCGAAGTGCTGGTGATGGGATGGGATGCGGGGCGGTGGAGGGGGTCCAAGGGGCGAAACCCCCCGAAAATACAAAAAATATTTTTAAAAAATTAAAAATTATTTATATTATTGTAAAATTAATTAATAAAAAAATTATTTTTAAAAGAATTAAAATCGAAGCATAGAGGGCTTTGCTCCCAGAAAATACAAAAAATAATATTTAAAGAATTAAAAATTATTTATAATATTATTGTAAAATTAATCATCAAAAAATTCTTTTTTCGTCATACATGAACATAAAACGCCATTTTTCTCCTTAGGGAGTTTTCGAAAAATGGCAAAATATCGTTTGCACCATGGGAGATGATTAGAAATCCCGATCCCTCGCAATTACAAACCTCGCCTGCGGCTCGACTTGTAAACTTTGCTCGGGAAACGGGGTTTCTCATTCCATCTCCCTTGGTGCAAAATATACTACTAAAATAATTAAAATTGAAGCATAGGTTTTGGAATTAAGTTTCTTTTTTTATAACATAATTCATTATTATTATTATAAAATATAAGTCAGAAAAAAATATTGAGCAGGTCAAAAATAAATACGGAGTAGAAAACAAAAAATTTATTATAATAGAATATTTATTCATCATATAAATTATTTAAAAAATGAACATTACTTTTAATTTTTATATATACATAATTTAATTTTTATATAATAATTAAGGAAAATCTTTTAATAATCTTGAAGAAAGAAAATAAAATAGACTTTTTAATTACTTATAACTAGTTATAAATGATGATAAATTATAATGATAAATATAACACTGCATCAAAATAAAAATTATTCTATTTTTTAAAAAAGGTTATGCACCGCGTGTCAATTTGATGCAGGAGGGAGCAAAGTGGTTAGAAATAGGGAGCAAAACATTTAAAGGGAGCAAAATGTCATTAGGGAGCAAAAATGAGTTTTGATCTCGATAAACAGATACTTTTTTGGGCATTTTGCGTGCACGTGTTACAAAAAAATTATTGTTTTTTAAAAGAAAAAATTTCTGGTTCATCTATAAATATAACATTTAAAACCTGTATATTTGCTTTTTGTTGGAGATTTGGCCGATTAAATCGATTATCTCGTGGTTTGCCAGTCCTTTTGTATTCACAAACATTTTATGCTTATAGGAGTTTCTCCCATAAACCAAAATTATGTTAACAAAGTGGACTGTATTTGATAGCGTACACTGAGAAAAATTCATGAGCTACTTTCAATTCCACGGTGAGCTTACGTATAATTGTTAAAGTGAAACGAATTGTGCTGAAAACAAGTGAAAATAATCGTTAAAATCAACTTCATCAAGTACTTG
>JABFPN010007094.1:0-10737 GCA_022817305.1 Leptoteleia sp. ZL-2020
TCATTATCGACCGCGCGATATCGATAAATCGATTTACTATCTGGATACTTCATTTTACTATCTGTTTTCAACTATCTATTTCTACTATCTAGATGGTGCTTTTAACTATCTATTTCTCTCAGTGTAAGCGATGGCCGTGGATTCGGCAGGATTTGTATTATGCACAAGCTTCCATCGCGGCAAAATTTTCCAGCCAATTTCACACGCCCTCTATTTATTTATTTACATTTTTTTTTCGTTTAATTACTTATTCAGTCGCTTCGCGCGAGTTCTTTTTTTTTCTCTTTTTTTTTTGAGAGACAATTTCGTTGGGATTGCATTGGATGCGAGTTTGAAAAATTTGTCGCCGTGCACAGAGGAGTTATCCCAAAGAATATTCGGTCGTAATTGCATCGGGTCTCCGGAGACCCATGGTCGCACCTATGTTTCCACCCTCGCTTCGCGTCCCTTCATTGGAAAAGTACGCCCGGACGCATGCGTCCGGTACTTGAGTCGAAAACCGGCACGATGTTTGTACCCACTTTTTAATACCCATACCGTGACAATCCTGTTAGCTACCGACATCTAGACACGCGATCGAAAAAAAGGCGCCAAAGCCCTTCGACTTGAACGAATGTTCAAATCACCGTTAACTTTGTTTCTTGTTATTTAAATTCGTCGACGAAATATAATCACTTTTATGATTCATTATTGCGGCAATTTTAATGGTCTCTATTTTATATTGTTTCGGTCAAGTGATATAATATTTTATAGAAATATTATGAATAATATTTTAAGACTGTTAAATTTAACTCTCTTACACGGAGAGAAAAGATTAATTAAAATTACTGACATTATTGGTAAACTGGTCATATATTTGAAAGAATTGAAAAATTACTATCCTAAGTTAGTAAAAAGTGTCAGCTTTCTAAGAATCGTTTTCAACAAATTGATATGTTTCACTAACTTAAGATAGTAATTTTTCAAGTTTTGCCAATATATAACCAGTTTACTAAGAATGTCAGTAAATTTTATTAATCTTTTCTCTCCGTGTATATTTCGCCATTTTTTGATTCCACGTTATTTTTCCATGGCAAAAAGTAATCCTTTTGTATCGAAATAATAATTTAGATGTCCTTTTATAAGGGGATTTTATTCTTATAATAATTGGAATTATTCTTGCCGAAAGTTTCAGCGGAAAATCCACTTGTTATTAGAATAATCCTGTTAAAATGAAGAGAGATTTTTACAGTGTACCACACTGAGAAAAAAGATATATCACAAATTACTATTTCTTGTATCAATTTGAGGATATATTGGAGAAGTAATTATTTCAACTGTTAATAATAGTAAAATTTAAAAGTCACGTGGTAAATATTAGTAGACAAGTACTACAAATTGCTTTCATAATCATCATTTTTACTATATTTAATAGTAACATTTTTCACTCTTCAGAGATATCCTCAAATGGATATAAATTGTTTTCAATTTTACTATTACTTTTTTCTCAGTGCACTTGATATCATATTCTTGTTGTGTTTATAATCCAATACGCTGACTATAAATTCAAATAAGTGAAATGCAGTGCCGAAAAGTGTGGGCGTAATTGAAAAATGTCAAGACTACTTCTCTGCTAGGATCTTATCTTCGGCCACTCAATTTTATTTCGAGTGGTGGAATACATCAAGTGAATGTTAAATACATCTAGTTTGATTGGCAAAGCAAGTCTGGTCAAGAGAAAATTATGTCGCATAAGCTTTTTCCCGCGACTTTACGTCGCTTTTCGAAGCGGATTAATAGAGTTCTTTAATTACCCTAATTGGATTTGAATAATTTCAACGGACGAATAATTTCGACGGCTAAGTTCGAGCCTTTTAATTACACCCTATCCGGATAGCCATTGCATGTTTCGTTTTTCGATAGATGAAGTTAATTTATTGTACAAGTTGATAAAAATAAAACTCATCAATTCAAATCCGTTTTAACTACTCTAACAGTACGCGAAGACAAATGGAATTTAAATTTTACAGTAAATTTCGAAGAAAATAATTTTAAATGTTTAAATAGCGTTAGTTGGAAATATAAGAATAAAATACTTTTAAAGAGTATACATAAATAAAAATGCAAAAAAGTTGTATGAGAATAATTAATAAATCTAACATCCATTTTCTTCAAATTTCACCGCATGAAAAATTGACAAAATATTAATATTTAAATTTTTTCCGTTCGATCTTCAGCCTGACTTCACGTAATAAATAAGAGGATGTATTTTTTCAAATAATTTTGTGACACTCCGTATGATTATAGAATAAACCATAATTTCTTCCAATTTGTAATACGATTTATTTTAAAAGTTTTCTCCTGTACTTATTTTATCGTCACTTTTCTGCTAAGCACTTTTGTAACGAGCAAAGTTCAATTTGTTGAATAAAGAAATTAATGTGCAGTTAACTTCATAGTTTGATTATAATTTCATCATAAGCAAAAAGTTGTAAATTAATTGTTATTATGCGTAGCTGTGGTATGGGTTCAAATTTAGGTCAGTCGAAATCATTCTGCGCATTTCTTGCGAACGTTGTTGCAAACTTTCCTTCACCGAATATCATTTTTTCCGCCCCCCCCCCCTCCTTGATTATATATATCGTATAATTTATAGTCTGGTAATTGAAATGGCTCTAAACTTCTTGACATGCTTTTACGGCAAATTTAACATTATCTTTTAAGATTAAAACCATCCAAGTTATTATCGGCATGTTCTTTACGACGAAATGTAAAATGTATCAACGAGGAAAGTGCAACTAGGAAATTATTCAAGTGCTTTTTAAAATCAAATACCATTTATTGTTGACGGGATCAAGATCGATCGAAGTGGACGGGATGAATGTCACTTAAAAATTATTAAACGATACTAATTTGAACGAGACATTTTTTCATTTCGATGGAAAACGATAGCTTTCGGTTTTACAATACAACGGTACGGTGCGTGCTAATTTTAACCATTGTTGTTATTATTCCACGTAACTGCCAGCTTCTATTGTCCCGCGTTATGCTGAATTAATGATTGCAATCGTTTAATAGAAATTGTTTAATTGCTGCACATCGGTATCGCGAAAAGGATCACTGTTGTCTCTGTGTATTATGTTTTACCTCGCTAAATATTTGTCAGATGTCTTGGAAATTATTCTACTATAGATTACAATGCGTGTCAGCGGAATTCTGGAGATTATTTTCTTATGTTTCTTCTATTTGAACATAAAAACATAATCAACTATGTGCGCTGAGAGAAAACATGATAGTTGCTGCAACTAACTAATAACAGTTCTTTAGAAAATAGTTGTATTAACCGTAAAAACTAGTTGCAAATACCGGAAAACTAGTCATCACAACTTTAAAGAACAGTTGGATCGCAAATTGACTAACCTTGCTAGTTACCACGAATATTTTTTCTCTCAGTGTGTTTATTGAAATTAGAGTGGTACCCACTTACCGGGTTCAACTGGCAAATTATTCGTACGAATGCTCATTATATTTCCCAACGTGTTCAGTCCAAACAGACCTACGTATCATATTTGATAACCCTCTTGTAAGCTCTATTAAACGGTTATACAATTTTACTTGCAAATAACAATTCCAGCATAAATCCCTTCAGCAAGATTTGATTACCCCTAGAAAATACTGCGTAATCCTCCGCAGCCTCGCACAAGGATCGGCTGAGATCGTGGATACTGTGACGGGAAGAATTCGGCGAGCCGGTTGGCTGGCAAAAGTTGAGCGGACAGGAAGTTGGCGACTGGCCGGGGAAAGCGAATAAACAAGCGTGCTAGAATGGAAATTCTCGTGGAAACAATGGAGAGCTCGTGGCCGAACGGTCCATGAAAAGCACCGTTTCCGGCAGGCGACGGTCGACCCTCTAAAACCTGCCGAGATTGGGGCCAGAGTGTGGCCAGAGTGTGGCCAGGATGTCGGATTGCGGGCACATTAATCGGGGAAACTTTCCCTTTTCGGCGGGGGCCCCGGTTGAGACGGCCCTGAGCTTTCTCGGAGCTTAGCAAAAGCGCGCGCAACGCGGAAGGAAAAGAGCGCTGGCGAGGCGCCGAGAGAGGGAGGCGAGAATTGTGCTGGCGGCGCGACAAGGACGGGCTCTGGCGGTGGACGCGTGCGCGGCTTGGCTCCGGACTGGCAGAGGGAGAGCGTAGGAGCGTAGTCGAGCGACCGTCTGGCTGTGGCCACGAGCTCGTTGCGCTCGGCGTGTAGGTAGTGAGTGAGTGACTTTTGGCCAAGCGGACAAGCGGTCATTGCGCGCGGATCGAGCGTGAGGGGGCGAGGGCGAGCGCTGGGGCGAGGAGCGCTGGGGCAGGCGCTGGGGCGAACGCGGGCGAGCAGCTCTCTCGAGGGCGCAAAAGGGGCCCGAGCGCGGGGAGGAAGGGAGCGCGGCAGCAGCAGCAGCAGCAGCAGCGTTGCCAGTGTCTATGTGCGCGAGTGCGAGCCACGTCCGCGGTGGAGCTTGGCGCACTGGGGGACCACCGTCGGCTCGGCCTGACTCGTTCTGGTACCGCCGAGTGTGCCTCGCGCAGCCCTTGTTGCGGGCTCTCGGTGCTCCGCCGCCGCGTCGAATGCTGTGGTGGTTATGAGCGCGAAGCTCTTGCGAATACCAGTGCCAGTGGTGTCGGGGCCGGTCCGTTAGGCCGGCGGGTCCGGGGGAGCCGCCCTCGAGTCGCGGCGCGTCCTTTTCTTTAATGCCGTTTCGGCCAACGGGGCCGTTTAAAAGTGGTGCCGTCGCACGAGGATCGCCAGCAGGGCCGAGGCTCGAACGCATGTAGGAACATGGCCGCAACCAGCCCCTGCCTCCCTCTAGAGGTAAGTGTGCGCGGGTTGCGCGCGCACCACCGACCGCGTACCCTGCGCCGCCGTTGCCGCCGCCGCCGCTGTCACCGCCGCCGCCGCCGTTGCCGCGGCATTTACGGCCCTCGTGCATGGCCGCGGGACGTGCCCCTGCCCGTGCTTGGCGGCTCACACCACCAGCGGCCAGGCCGCGTCGGTGTGCGCGCCCGCCAGCCGAGCTCTGTGTTTGTGGCCGCCCACCTGGAAACCGACCCGATTTCCGCAAATGTGCCGCCTCAATGTTGCGCCAGCAGCACTTCCGCCGGATTAATGCGGACGATGGCGTTTTCACTTTGCTCCCCGAGTCGCGCCTTACCGATCTCCTCTCGACTCTCTTCCATTTCGCTATTCAGCTTGGCAAGGCCTGTGGCCACTCGGGGCCATCCACCTTTCAGCAAATCTCTCCGCGTGTCCGCATTCGAGGAGAATTCTGCTTGTGATAAAGATGCTCAGTGATCGATAGAATCGGCCACTTCCAATCCCTCTACATTGGACTTTTAAATTTCTCGCGTACACATACGGCCGTATGGACTGAATTTTATTGGATTGCAAACAGCAAATGAGATGGTTAAAGTAATCAGGGATTGCAGTTTTCAGCGGTATTAAACGTCGTTGTTGCACGAATAAACGTTTAATACCGGATCAACGTGGAAAGCGTTTGCTTACATTTACTTATTACAAGATTTATATGCATTTACTGTGGAGGAAGCCAGAGGATATATAAACACTTGGGAACAGAACAAAAGGCCACTATACTTATTGTTCAACCCTTTTTTTTTTCTTCTTTCTTTTACATTTTGTTTCGTTTGTTTACACTTTTGCTGTCCTTTTCAGGGTGCAACAAAACAATTTAACATTGAACCGAGTACATGTTGAGTGTAAATTAGTTGAAACGTTTAAATTTTCATTAATTTTGTGTTAATTGGATCCTGTTACGGTAGTTTAATTGAAAAGTTCTTATTACAATTTTACGATTTATTCTTAAATATCTATTATTCTCGTTCCTTCTTGAAAATAAGTTCATTTTATTTTAACGTGGGTTATGCAAGAAGTTGGGGTCTGTGTGGTATTCCATCAGTTTCAACAATTTACTCTACACGCCCCATTCATCTATGTTGATGCACGTTAAATTCAATCTGCAGTGTTTTGTTCGACATGGTCTTCTCTATCGACTTATACAAGGTTTTCATCGAAGGTAGTAATACTGTTGCACCATATTTCTGAGCCTTCTCGCTTGTTTTTCACGATAAAACAAAATAACATTTAAAACAATCGTTTCATTATTAATTACAATCACATAATATTTTTTTTTTCTTTAAAAAAGGGTGTGAATAAAATATTTCTTGAGCAATTTAATAAAAATTTTACTTAATTATAAAGGGATATTAAGTGATAAGAAGGGTAAACATATTTTTATTCTATCCTCGCTCTTTCTTGTTTACATAAATTTATATACGTTTTACGATTTAAGTAATTATACTCAATAAACTGGAAGAATATATTTCTTTTACGTCTTTGTCAATTATCCATCCAATGTAGGTCTTCTACAAGAGTGCTTAACTTTTAATCCTTTAATTGTTATTATATGCTCGATATTACGTCGGATTAATGTTGACGCCCTTTAAATTGAACAAGTGTCGGCTAAAATGGACAATTCTCGCTGAATCGTTTATTACCAATCACCTGAGTTTTATATTGAAGCAAACTTTTACACATTTAACATTAATTTTACACATTCAAAAAGTCAATAAGGAAATTTTCCTACTTCGTACGCTGTTGCATTAGTTTATACGGTGTATAACAGGAATTAAAATTATATTCAATATTCAGTCATTATGCTATGATGTCTTTTCATTTTGTTCGGAAAGCATAATTGAATATATTCTTATGTAATTAATTTAATGAAATGTTGGATAAATTTATCTAATTATTTTTCTTCTGGAGGGTAAATTTGTCATCTGCAATGTTATTGATTTACCTTTAGTTTGAGCTTTAAAATGTATAACTTCAACCATTTTAATTATTATAGTTTCAAAATCAGTTTTAATGTTAAAAAGTTAAACCTTTCTAGTTTCATGTTATTTATTTTTTCAGAATATTCAGTAAAACATGTTGATTTCAGACGTGTCTCTTTATTAATCATACACTTTTTATTAACAAATTTGTTTAGTTATTCATTTATATAAATACAATTATAAAAATAAATTTAGTTTGAATTTAAGTGCAATTATATAAAATTGCTTAGAATAAAAACAATTTGTATTTACCTGAACATTTTCTAGGTTACATCCATTATAAAATATTGAATTATTTTATTTCGATAACCTTTTTCAATATGTTAGACATGATTTCATTTGATGTTCTATTTGTTTGAAAACAAACTAACGTTTCACGTGGGATAGCAAAATTGATTTTTATAATTTCATTTGAACACACAATAACAGTGTTCTGCATTCCCGTCAGGATTCATTTGAATAAGCATCCATTTTCAGTATATGTTAATTATTATAATAACCTTAATTTATTACAAAATCATACTTTAATTATAAATATTTTTATTTTCACGTATTTTCCTTAACTTTTTTTAACTTTAATAACAAATAATAAAATCTAGTTGTAAGTAATAGTAATTTAATGCACAATTTAATCTGTATTTTATTGAATTTTTTATTTGCTTACTTAGACGTAATTAATCAGATTTTTAACAATAAGTGGTCCAAATTTTGTTAGAAACAATATGAATAATAACATCATCAGTTTCATCAGAAAACTAGATATCAATACAATGAGAAAATAGAACAGTAATATTAACTATGTGCATACTTAATTTTTGAGAATATTATAAAATTTTAATTCCAGTTACCTAATTTTTAGTTCAAATAACCGTAATATGATTAGTTCAACCAGCATTCTAGTTTTCATGAAAATTAACCGTATAACTTTTTTCTCAGTGTAGTTTATATTAAAAAAAAAAAAAATAAATAAATAGTTCCTCGATTTTACGCAGCTTTTAGATCTCAGTTTAATCTAATATATTTGACAAGTTGGACAGATCTTATTTGATTACAGCTATAAATTATTTTTGCTTCTTCTAAACCACCATAAACTATCTGATATTATCTCATGCTGTAAATCTCAAAAGAGTATAGATTTTTATCTAATATGATATGGGTTTAAATGCGACCCATTTGTTTAAGTTTACAATAAAAAATAGAGTTTCCTACTTGATTTTGTAAAAAAAATTCTAATTCTAATTGAAAATTCTATTGGAATTAGAATCATTGACTGATAAATGGTTGCCTTTAAATTGACATATTATGAAATATTGGATGAAATTTCTAAATTGTATAAAATTTTGTTAGTCTCATTTAGCAACATTTTCAATTCCTACTGTTATAATTTAAAAGTGTGTAAATTTACTTTTCATTATTTTTGGCACAACCAAAATACAGTGTCACGATGACTTAATGACCTTTGAGAAAGGTTAAAAGAGGACAGTTTAGGTCATATTGCTTTTTATTTGTCTTTTACTCGGTTTTGTCTATAATATTGTAAGTCGACTCATTTTTTTCATAATTTTATATGATCAACTAATTAAATCATAGGATCTTTTATATAAGTTTTTATTCTATCATAGTGGTATTATAGCAGCGGAATATTTGATGTATACATTCGAAAGAGGGTTTGTTGACTGTTAGGGAGCGGTATTTGGGTTAGGCTCACTAAATGTAGGAGAGAATTGCCAGATGTTCACGTTTGGAGAACTGAAACTAGCATTGGATTCAAATTTTTTAACAATCTATTCGTTTGAACCAATTTACTTTTTATATCATCATTTTTTTTCTTTTACTATCATCTTCTTTTAAAAATTAAACGTAAAAGTGCAATTATTAAATACAATTTTATTAACATAATGACTCATTAGAAAGTATGCCATCTGTAATATACACTACAAAAGTAACTTAACATTAGACTTTTTGTTATCTTTTGCAAAGAAAATAGTTTAAATGTCAGTTCGATAATCAAGCTGAACATGAGACTCGATTTAATTCATAAAAAATGGTTTTTACAATACAATTTTTATGACTTTATCAAGTACATCCCACCTTTGGAATATAAATAGTAATATTTTTAATATATCTTTTCTGCGTGCAAAAACTATTAAGGTTTAGAATAAATTGCATAAGCATATTTTGGCGACTAAATGCAAACAAATTTATCAAGTGCCGAACGATGATCTGGAAAGGGAATAATAATTGCGTTAAATTAGAATCAAATAAATTTGTTGCAACGAGACCGTCCAAATGATGCGCTTTATTGTCGCATTTTAATTCTCGTGACGGATCAACGAGACAAATTTATTTACACGGCAAAATTTATCGTTTTCATTAAAGCGCCGCGATGCCCCGCTGATCCGCAACCGCGTAGCGGAACAGACAAACGCGCTTCTTTTCTAGAGAAAAGCTGGATAAATGTGCGCACAGCAACGCCAGGACGAGGTCAAATTTAATTCGACAGAGCTGTAAATAGATAGTACGTTTCCAGTAGCCCAGTTCATTTGGCGGCTCCAATATTATCGTCCAACTTATTTTTTCATTGTTTCGCGCTGTATCGCATTTCCAACGTTTTCACTCGAAAAACTGCCGACAATTGTGTAAAAGGCACTAAATTCTGCAATCTTTATCAAGACACTGGAGTCTTTCATAAGTAATTTCAACGAGAATTACAAGAAAAATTTAATACCGTGGCATTATTATTATAAAATAAATTTATAAGATTATTACGAAATGCCGCATGAGGACTTCATGCTTTCAGAATTTCCTTGCAATTTTCGTTAAAAGTCTTTATGGTTCAAACTTCTTAGGAAAGATTGCACACATTTTAATATCTCTTTTTTTTTCTCGGTGTATTTTTCTTTTTTCCCTCTTTGTACATTCAAAATCGCGCAGAGAAAAATTTTCGACAATATTTGCATTTTCGATAATATACGAAATGAATTTATTAGCAAATTAAATGTATTTATTTGAGAGCTGTATGAATTATTTATTTATATAGTTTATTTGTGATTCATTTAGTATTCAAATCATTGAATTCGTTTATACATACCCTAGTAAAATTTAGTAGTGGCATGGCACATTAGTGGTGGGGTCTTTATGTGGATAATATATATATAGTCCTACCTGGGAAACTTCGCTACCCAAGTAAAAATTTGGCCTAGTTTTATGCTTGGAACTGGCCAGATTTTACTGGTTCCTGCCCAGTTACTAGCATGAAAAACTAACTAGGTACTAGCCAGCATCGTCACGCACTGTGTATCTAGTGTCTAGCCAGAAAAACTTCACTGGCACTAGCAAGTTTCTAACCAGAACTGTCCAGTAACTGGCCAGAAACTAAATCTAGAATTTTCAAAAATACTGGCTGGCTAACTTAGATAAAATGTAGTTTCTGGTTTTTTGCTGATGTAAAAATTGTGAAATAACTAAACTCAAAAATTTAATTGCTTGATAATCATTTATTTAATATCCCTTTTTAATATCCAATTATATTAATTTAAACAAAACTTAATAGTTTTCCATTTTTATTATGTTACTTTTTTAATTTTTAAATAAAATATGACATTTTTAACAAATAATTTTCATTCCAATGAAAAAAGAAAAATTATAATAATAATTTTGATTCTGGACAGGAACTAGCTTAAAAATCTAGTTAAATTTTAGATAGTTTTTCGATGGAAAAATGTGGAATAGTTTTTTGACTGTACAAACTATCCGAATTTGACTGGTAAGAACCTAGCTAGGCTCTACACAGTCATATAATGCTCCAGTATTTATGGGCCAGAATCTGGACAGTATCTTGTCAGATTTGACTAGGCCAGTT